>JANHGN010001155.1:0-11221 GCA_024605025.1 Megaceryle maxima | reverse complement strand
CTTTATGATAAACCTTGAAATATATATATATATTTAATCAGAATCAGCTCTATTGCCATTTTGAAGTGCAACAAGATTTCACAGGATTTGGTTATATGAAATGTCCAACTTAAAGTAATTCTAATCCTTCATTTTTCATGAGCACTTAATATGTCTTCTTTTACTATAAAAAAACTTATTCCCTTCAGGACGCATTATGCTACCAAGAAAAAGCTCTAAAGAAAAAACAAAGTACCAAAATAATGGTCATTGGTAGTTGTAAGGAAATATTTTACCTCTTACTGACTGAAAAGAAACACGTCTTTCTCCAAAAAGAACAGATTATCTTTATTTCAGGAATTTAAGAAATGAAACACATTAAAACCTTTTTCTCCCTCCAAATAGAACATCTCCCTCTGTACAGGTCCCTCTATAATCATGACAAGGCAACCAAAGTTTGTTCCAAATGTAACTGTGTGACTTTATACATTAATGCCTGCCCTCCTATTGCTTTTTTAAAATAAATACTACATATAGTATGTTGCCTGTCATTTTATATCCTCTTTTTTTCTGATGTGGAATTAATCACAAACCCACATTTTTGGAAGAGGAGCTGTATGTGGTATTTAAAAATGAAGAAATTTTGCACTTAACATTAAATTTCATGGGAAGTGATGTATTTTAAATATATTTTAAAATTATATTTAACTGGGGAGGGAAGAATAAAATTAAATCCAAAAAACCAAACAAGCAAAAAAAGCTATCTCACTGGCCTCTAAGGCATTTCCAACATCTTTCTTTACACAGGAAAAACTGATACAGTGTATGACACTTCTTATCTTGAACAGAACTAGGAAGATTTTTCCATCTTCATCAAGTCACTGCTCTTCCAAAATCAGGAAGATCAAAGAATCAAAAAAACATGTCCTCAGACTGTTTCTGGGATTTATGTACGTATCTAATCTACCTTCACTTCACAGCAGGTCTAAACATATTGAGCTTCTGTTTTTTCATATAGTGTCAGAAATGTTCTTGAATGTTTTGATCTGTTATCAATTCTGTGTTCCAGGATATGCTAGCTATACATTTTTCTAACTGTCAAAAAGCCACAAGTCAAAAAAAAAAAAAACACAAAAAACCCAAAACCAAACAAAGAAACAAAACCCCAAAAACCAACAAAATATAACCAAAAAAACCCAAACAATTTTATGAAGAATCCGCAAAGGCATTAAATTTGATGTAAAATAATCATCCTTTGAATAGTGCCTCGTACCTTATCTGTTGTTTAAAAGAGGGAAGCTGAAGATGTATCTTTGGTTTCCCATGAGTAAATACTCATCAGTATCTTAAAATTATTTTAAGAAAATGTAAAAAATAGATATAAGTAGTAGGTGTCACACAAAAATTAAGATCTTATGAAATATCAATTACTTCTTACTACTTCTGTGTTAACTGATCAGTCTATTATATTAATCCTTACCTACTACCTTGGAGAAAAAAACTTTTGAGGTTCTCCCTCCATGCTAAACTAATGAATGTATTGCTGGAACAGCTTGTGTTTCTTCCTTGAGATTTCTACACACAGTTAAATGAAAACTTTTTTCTCTTTTCCCCCCAATCATTTTACTCCACTGGAACTGCAGATGAGATCATTAGCAAAAGCTGGGTAATTAGGTAGTCAGTTCTTGCCTATGTGAAACTATCTTTTGTTTGTTTGTTTGTTTCCTGAATAAATATAAAACTACTTATAAAACTTCAAAGTTAGGGTATAACTAATGAGAGAGTATGATATTGGGCTTTGAAATATGTCTGAGAACAGTTCCAATAACTGGCATTCAGTAAATTTAGGTACATATAGTGGACATACATACATAATGCTGTTAATGTTGATACCTGTGTTTTCAACTTAAATACAGCTGAGAATTATGGTCTCATTGAAGCATTAGGTGTCTGCTTCTACTGAGTTTTGTCAAATTCTGGTTAAAGATCAAAGACAACAGGAGGTTTTTACAATTTTTTATTTATCCATATGTTCTCAGAATCTTGAATAGAAGACATAACACACTGAAATGATGTAGTCTGCAAATTGTTGCACAGAAATTGTTGCTCTGGGCACTTAATTGACTTTAACATCAGAAAGGAAGAAGAGAACTTACCCTATCCCTGCAAGGCACTACAGGAACATCAACAAAACTGTATAATCACCAGAATCTAATACTGCTGGCAAAGCTGGAAAAATCTGTGTGACTCCTTTGTTCAAGTCCACAATCAGATAGGGATATAAAAATAATATTATTCTTATTTTCTGTGTTAAGCTCTATTCTAAAATTGAATCCATATGTAAATGGACTTATTCCAGTACTGCATGATGATGACCAAAGTCAATATAAGACAACTAATATTAATATAACTACAATTTCAGCCACAACTTGGTTCTTCAATGCACAGTTCTATATTACCAGCTTAAGTAAGATAGGTCTGCCACTTTGTGGTGCATCATGACTTTTTGTGTTTATATTGTAGGTCATAAAATGATAAAAGTGGTTCTTTAATCTATCCTAACACCGCTGATACACACACATATGTGTATATTTTAATGCAGATACACTATAATCAATCTAATGAAAATCCAGTATTTCAGAAGTATATATCAGTGTAGAATGTAAAACCCAGAGGTGTTGTGAAGTAATTCCAATTATAATTATACAGTTCTATTAACTTTCAAAAATAAAACATATTCAGTATGCACCACTTCTCTCTTAAACATAGTTTTATTTCACAAATAAAACTGATTCTTCAGAAGAAATGTAAAACTTGAATAAAAGAGAAAGAAATTATGAGAAATGCCCAAGAATGTCATGGAATGGAGAAAAATGAGAAAAGAAAAAATGTCTCTCTAAAAGTTTTTCATATTCACATGATTTGAGTAAAACAATGTTTTCTCCATTCCCATCCAAAGTGAAATAATATTAATAATACTTGCACGGGAATAAACATCTGCAAAGAGAATAAATGAGCTAAAATATTTTTTCTTGTGTAACAAGGTATTCTACTCTGCTTACTTTAATTAAACACATATTTTTTTTGTTCTTCTTCAGTGAATTCCCACTTCTTGAATTTTCATTTCCCATATGTATTTATCTCATACCTTTATTTCTGTAAAGTTCACATTAAAATGACAGGATCTATCTTGTTAAACAGGAATATTCATTTTATGCTAACTCTTCCTCTACTACATACAGGATAGAGCTATAGACAAAAGAATTTAATTTGTTTAATTAATGTACCCCAGCATAGTTCAGCTAGTCAATATGTAAGAGCAGGACCTTACTCTGGGGAGTGTGGGTTGTTACCCCTGCTCCTCAGCATAACTACCTTGCCTGGTATTGCAGACTGGTACCTGCCTTGATGCTACCGCTGTCACGTGCTTTTGTCATACGGAATCACTGTGTGTCTAATACATCAGTTTATTCATGGAAGTCAGGTAGCTGGTCTTACTTTTTGCACATAACCTTAATGAACCATTAGAGCAAAAACAGTAACTTAGTCTTTTACAGTAGGCTTTGTGGACTTCTGAATACACTGATGTTTGTCTAAGACCTGATGAAACAGTGAACCTTCAAAACTGATTTAAAGTTTTTATGGAATTTGTTTTCTGATGTGATTCCAATAAAATATACTCAGAGGAACCTTATAACTTCTGAAAAGAAAAAACAAAATATTTCTTTCAGCTCCTTATGTTAAGCCACCAAAAAAAAAAAAAAAAAAAAAAATTAACTTTAAATTTCTTTTCACAGCTTTGATATATTTTTTGTACACCTGCATTCTTATTTCATGTAGGTACATATATCACAGTTATATGAAACACTGCCAGGAACTGTAGTGGTTCCTAGAAAATATATGTTCTGCTTTCAAACACTTCACATAACAATTGCTAGTTTATGTACAGTTCAGCTGGGGTGTATGAATGAACCAAAGACCAAGGAGCAAGTTCAATCACATCCTCAGTAAGGCTAGATCCTGTGACACCTATGCAGCAGTACAACACTCATGCACAAGTAAGCCTGATACACCAGAGAGCCTGCACAGGTAGAAAAAACATATCCTGAATTAATTGTACTGCCTACTCAAAGGATATTGTCTCACAGCTGCAATACGACACTTCACAATAGAAGGAGACAGGGAAGACTTGTGAGGTTGTTTCTTGGACACAACAAAATCCATCAACACTAATGCCTTGATATTTTGTTGGCAAATAGAATGGTGAAGTCCTTGAAATGGATTATCTTGTAGTGACATAGTCCTCTAAGAAATAATGCCACGAGATAAATTGGTAGATAACCTAGAACTGAGAGTGACAAAGTGTTTTGTTTGTTTTTAACATGACTGCAGAGGAGACTTCCCAAGGGGCACTGCTGACATGGAGTAAGTATTAAGTCCAGAGGAAAGGCTAAAAGGTTGGGAACAAAAGAGAAGAGTGAGACTTTTCTACTCCAGAATTTTCTTTTCCGATGAAGTTATAAAAAGTCAGTTCCAGATGTCTTGCCAGCCCCCAGCTAAAACTTTTGCATTGTGTTCGTGTCCTAAGTGACATACCTCTCTGCATGTGATTGCAGTGCTTTTAGATCAGATAAGTACTTTATTCACTTCTCTGGGTGATGATGCTTGCCTGCAGGAAGAAAGACCAAAGGGACACTGAATTATTCTTCAGTTCTTGTATACCATGTACTGCAAACTCTGCAACAGCTGTTACACACTGAAGAAATGTGTAGCTGAGGTTTGTTAACATTATTAACATCCCTCTCTTGACACTGAACATTAAGATGAGAAATCCTGAAGCAGACAAGGTATAAATAAGAGGTCAAAGTGAATGAAACTAAATTGTAAAATTACCCCCGTGTTATCCTCTTAGGAACTACACATTGTGTCTTGCAAAACATGGATTAATTGCTTATCAAGGACTTTTGCACCAAAATACCATGTGCTACAATAGTATTGCACTGGTATTATTACTTGATTATTAGAAGTCAAAGAAAAAAAAAAAAAAAAAAATTACAGCTAGTTCTAAAAAGTCCTAAATTGTGAGCTATGACGTTTCTCTCCCATAGCTGCATGTTTCAATGTCAGAGTACATAAAGGCATTGATAGGTATCTATCAAGTCTGTCCCAAAGTCAGTCCAATTATACATGTACAGAGCTTTTAATGCATTCTTTTTATAAAATTGCCTTTTAAGAAAGTTATGTTTTCTGGACAGATGATTAAAGTCTTTTAGACAAATAGTGTATTATAAAGAAATAATTACCTTCTAGATACATATCTAGAAGTCTTATTACCGAGACAAAACAAGAAAACATTATGTTAGATCAAACAAAAAACAACCAAGGGAAGAAATTGTATATTATTCATGTATCATGTTGATCCTGAATAACATTTTCTTCTGGTTTTAGAATTATAATAAATAAATAAATAAACACTATTGGAAATATTAGATCTATTTTGTTATGTGGACTTGATCCTGAGGTTTCTGTAAAGTTTCAGTGGTCATAAGTATAATTTCTCCAACAAGGTTTGCAAGATTGGATCCACTGCCCCCAAAACCCACAAAACTTTGCTAAAATGAACTGTATGGGACCTGTCTTGAAGAGGATTTAGTGAAAATCAAAGAGAAGAAATGTTTTAAATGCAAGTAATGTTATCTAACAAAAACAGAGAGATGATTATGTAATAAAACTAATAAGCTATCTTTTAAAATGTGCAACAAAGGACCTAATTCATTTAAAATGCTGAGATGTCTAAGTGGTTATGGAGCATCACAAGACTAAATTTCCCACTTTAAGAAAAACACTCATGAAATAAGAAGACACTCCAAATTCCATGTCTACATTCATCAGTCTCTGAAAGAAAGATACAATTCATTAACCCTATCTAAAGGAAGATATCAGAAGTTAAAAGTTCACTTTCCTAAAAGAAGTAAAAGTTGTTTTTCTTACTCTATCTCTTCAAGTTGCTCTGGTTCTATTTGCTCTGAACCAGAGGTTAGAGGATTTTGTCACTTTTGAAGTGAATTGTGAGTGCTTATTTTTTTTATGTGTGCCTAAGATGCCCAATTTTTATTTTATTCATACAATATTTCAAGGGCCTTCTGAGCATTCTCATGACACATAATTTTCTGTATGAATGAAGTTAGTATGCTTACAATAAATGGATGACCATGTAGGCTTTCATAGCACCCGGGTAAAAGAAGGTATCTCTGTTTCATAATAAATACAGAATTTTAGACAGACAAGAATTTACTTTTATTCTTTTAATTTTAAATTGTATCATATTTTTATAACCGCTAATAACTTTTTGTTACACATTCAAAGGCTTTTCCTGAAAATTTTGTAAGCTTTTACAAAGTATTTGATCACTTTGCACAGTTAATGCTACTTAACACAGAATAAGTGTTTGATTTTCCCTTAAAAAAAAAAATCATATTGCATTCTTCTTTTTGAAAGATAAACATGTATTTTCCCATATATGAAGCACTCTGGTGTTCTACATATAAAAAGCAGACATTGTGTTTAGTCCTAAAGAATAACTTAAATAAGAAATTAAATGATCCAGACAAATCTGTTTCAGAATGTGAGTTAAAAATACATGATACTATAGCTGTTCTTTCTTTGTCAAGAAACCTAGCTCATGGCAAGAAGCAAAGAAAGTGAAGGACTGTGTGGACTGTGAAGATAGGATCAAGTATTGAAGTGCTATCACTGACTCCTAGTTTGTAATACCAGTTCAGTCAGGTGCTTGGCATGAATCTTTACATTGCATCTAAATGTGAAGCCAGGTGTATGAGCATAGCATTCAATACTCTTTTTTACCCCTACTCCCTCAGTGATAGAAATAAGAGCAATAATGTCCTAAAACAATGACATTTCTGCTAGATGCTAATAGTATATTATGATGTGATTCTTATCTGTGACAAAATGTATCTGTAGGTTAGTCATATATGTTGTATTGTTCAGTGACGTAATCCTTAACTTTTCAGAATACCTTTGACAAGATTCAGAGAGTCATGACATTTTTACAAATATGTTAACTGTTAAAAATAAAAAGTAAATAGTGGGTTGTTTCTATTTTTCCTCTGACATAGAACTTACAGACAAAACATACTATCAGATTTCTCTGTAGGTATGCACTGAAAGCTAAAGTTTCATGGCAACTCATAAAACCCCCTCAATATACAGGAAAAATCATAGGATTAACATGAAAACAGGAAGATCATAATCAAATTTCAAATTTGCTGAATTTTGCATCAAAAATTTATACATTCAGCAGATTATCAATTACTGATTTGAAATATCTGAATTGTTTACTCCTAAATCAATTCATTTTAGTGTGGTTTTAAGGTGTATTTGCAATACAGTCTAGTTAATATTCAGCCCTGAAAATACTGTAACTTATTTTGTGCATTCGGGTACTTACTCCTCATTAGTGTATTTTCAGCTGGCAAAGCTATACGTTCATAGGAGAAATTAAGTTGTGAATATATCAGGATGGAGAATTTTATGCTTACATTTCACAGGAAATAAATTATTTTTCAATTTTTTTTTTATTCAGCCTGAGTGGATGAACTGACTGGCTCCTTCAGCAAAACAGGAGACGGAAAGAAAACTAGGTGATTAATATAATCAACCAACAAATACAAAGTTCAAACACTTGCCTTAAAGTTTCTTCATGCCATCTGCAAATCAAAGTGTAGTAATAAAGAATGTTTTAAATTACTTAGAGTACTGAAGACATTCAAGAGAAATCATGAAGGTCATATAGCCCTTCCTTTTATTCATTAATAGTAACAAGTAGGCTAGAAATGGTCCTATATTATTTTCTCAGTGATCATTTACATTGGTGTAAGAAAATTGTGTTATGTTGTACATATCAAACATGAGTATCTTCATTATAAGACACAACAAAAGGCTAAAGGAGCAGAATTGAGACTTAAGTTGTCTGTAGCTAGCATGCTAATGCAAAACTGTGAGTCAGTGAAAGTATTTTTGAGGCATGAACCTTTTTGGCTGGGAGAAGTCTGTAAGTCACTTATTTCTTATTTACATTTACCAAACAATATTTGTGTGAAAGACTTGAAGAGCTCAGCCTTTAGGATTTCCTGTATCTCCCACGGATACTGTTTTCAGCTGAAACTCTTTGTTATTCCAATAGCTTAGTGTAAGAAGATAAATTTCCACTATACTATTTGTGTGTGTTGTATAAATTTTCCTTTGGATAAATTGCAAAAAAAGTAACATATTTAGGCCTGCTCTGTGATGGCTGTTTGTTTGAAACATTACATCACCAAATCAGACTCTTCTCTTTACAATAAATATACAAACCAAACTCAGACCATGTGGTTCTTTCTTTTAAGAGATCCAATTTCCTACATATTTTTGAAAGAAATGTAGTGGTGTTTTACAGATGGATTCTAGCCTGGATTAGAAAAGGATTTAAGGCATTCTTCCTTCCTTAGTGTTTCCTTTTTGGTTTACTGTAGCTAACTTTATCCTGAACAAATTAGTTTCTGGTGAGTCTTCACTAAGTGAAATGTTTCTTGCTTTTATCCAAAGTTGTCCAAGTGTTCTGCATGGCCTCTGTGCCTCTTCCAAGGTTTGGGATTGCATATACAAAAGGCTACAAGCAGTGACATACAGATAGGCAGAGCCTAGGTATTTTGCTTTACTATGAAAGGATGTTTACATGAATTGTTGCCAACTGCCTGAGTGTTCTGAGTATTAGAAAAGCCATCGAGTTTATACATTAGATATAGATTGAGGTTATTCAGTATCCTCATTACACCTATATCCCTGGAACAAAATTGCCCCTGTCAGTTTGTATGTGAAAAGAACAGTATGCAGTACATGGTCATAAGATCTTTATAATTAAAAAAAAGATGTATTGATTATAATAGTGGTATTTCTTTATTGTTTATTAAATATATTTTCTGTTCCCTGCAATGGCCTTAAAGGCTTCTATTTTTAAGAGGCCTTACTTAAATTCACTGCTATAATTGATACACAGTTACTACACGTGTAGTAATGTGTGTACCACTGTTTTTCGAGTGTATTCTGCAAAATAATATCCACTCCATTTCAAAAGTAAGCCTTACACTAACACAGGTTTATATTGACTTCACCTGTACCATGACTAAAATGGAGGAAGAAGAGGTGCAAATTCATTTTAATCCATTAACAGTTATATAGAGCAGCAGTATCACATTTTTAACTACTTTTTCAACATTGTTATTGTGAAGTTAAAGCTTATTGGTGAGCTCCAGAAACCAACATGGAAACAAATCAGAGAAATATTAATTTTGGAGAAACCTTCATAAGTAGAAGTGTAATTACACAACCTGCAAAGAAGATTAAGGGATGCTTTCTCTTATCTTTTTCTGCTTCTGAAATTCTATGATTATGATGGGAAAAGTGATAGCTCTTGGTATCCTCAGAGAATAGTTTAATTTTTTTCAATCATGTAAATTTCATTTTCTCAAATATGTATAACAAGACAGAGGTAGCTTACAGTAATTTACATTTCAATCTCCCAAATGCATGTGAAGTGGAAAACAGTTCTGTGATAATAAAATTTTATTAGCTGAGCTAAGTGTAATTTACAGTTAATATATGAAAAACTTCTCCGTTCACTTCCTTCTGTCTGATAAGGCAGCACTCTTTCTGCCTTATATTAACCTAATGGATCTGAGAATTGGTTAACACTGTTTACTTAATGTTTTCTATTACATGTGGAATTTTATTTTAAGACATTTTTCAAGGAAAATTATGTCAACAATTGACAGTTATTGATTTGGCAGCAAGGTGATTTAGCTGTATTTGCAGAAATGAAAATCAAAGTCTAATTAAACTTGACTTCCTAGATGAACTATTTATCAGACAGAATGCTGGGTGAAGACTGCTGACACTCGCTTGGGTAGGCCATACTTCAGTGTGATTAAATCAGATTGCTTAAATATAATACAATCTAAAGAGAACACCTTCTATTTTATCTTTGTTGTTTGAAGACAGTAAATATCCATCCTAAATCAAAACCTTTTTTTCATGTATCCATCCTGAACAAAATTAATTAACAGTGACAGTATGCCTAAATTTGTACATTTCTTAAATCAAGATGATAAACTAAAAGCTCATCTTCAACTCTCTTTAAAAGCAACAGTTAGCACAAACAATATTATTTCTATTAATAAAATAATAACACAATTGTAACTTAATAATTGTTTGTCCCTAAGTTTAATATTAAGTTTATATTATTAAATTGCAGCTGTTCTATAAAAGGAGTATACACTCGCACCATGAATATAGCCCATCAAAATTGCAGTTTCTGAGTCAATGTGTGACTTAGGTCCCTGTATATATTCAGTCATTCTCTGCTTACTGTGCTGATGGACTGGTGGTGCAAAATCAGTGGAGAAAACAACAGAAGTTAATGCAGAAACAGCCCAACTCACTGCAAAAGCAAGACATCCATCTATATTTAAATGGCTGTGTATAGCATAGTTTTAAACTTTGTAAGTTCCAAATTACTTGAAATATAGAAGGTTGAAAGCTTAGTAACTGAATTGTATCTAACACTCTTCCTAAATTAAATGGCAGTTTGCACCTTACTGGGAACAATGAATTACAGCATTTATAGGTGTCACGTGTTTACCATGTCACAGTTTAGGGTCAGGGCGGCCCCTTAACAAATGCTCTCTGTTAACCCCCCTCCTCCCCAAAGAAGGTGCCTTTCCCCTTTTATTCCTAGTTAGGCTTACTTCAGCCTCCAGTACAGTCAGTTCTTGAGATCCTCCTGTTACTCCAGTAATAGCAACGAATTCAGTCCCTCTATGATTCAATGGCAACATGGTGCACTGTGCACCTGTATCTAAGGCTCTATACTTCTGTGGTTCTAACATGCCAGGCCATTGAATCCACACCATCCAATAAACTCTGTTGTCCTTTTCCTCCACCTGGTTGGAGGCAGGGCCCCTCTAATTCCAAGGGTAGTGTCCATAATTGGCAACTGGGTTTGTGTAGTTCACCGGCTTCACATGGTTTACCTGGTTAATAGGGTATGTGTAGATCGCAGGAATTAAACCATTTACAGGATTTACACTATTTACAGGATTTGTATTAACTACAGGAATCATATTTTCATTCCCCCTACTCACGTTTTGACCTGAGGCCCATGTACTTGGACCAAAGGATTGCTCAT
>JANHGN010001154.1:115680-128940 GCA_024605025.1 Megaceryle maxima | reverse complement strand
TGTGTGCTAGTAAATGAAGGAAAGGGAGGGTGCGGGGAGTGGGGTGGTGAAAGAAAAAAAGAAAAAGAAAGGTCATTGCAGTGGTCATTTATGTTTTTTGCAGATACAGATTTTTTTGGTTGGTTTTGTCTTTTCTTCTTTCAAAAAAACCAAAAAAAACCCAAAAAAACCCAAAAAACAACAACAACAAAAAAACCTCAATTCTTACGAATTTGGAGCCTGAGAAGTACTCCAGAAATGACAAATCATATGAGACTCCTCTTTAACTAGATCAGCATTAGCCAAGAAATTTATTTACAGAATAGGAACATAGTATACTTCTCCCCACCCCCAATAGCTGAAACCATAGATGATTAATTGGTGATATACCCAATAATTTACTACTTATACATTCTACTGCCAGCCACATAGGCTGTATCACACTTTCTTGGATCAGCTCTATTGTACTCCACTGCAATTTACCAAAACAAATCCACACTCCTATCAAAGAGGCGCACCACAACAAGATCAGTGAAATAGAAATGCAAGAATCTTCTGTGTTTCCCAAATCAAAAGTATCATGGCTCCTTATATGAAGTGTGGCTTTATATTATATATTTTATTACACTTCTTTTAGCTTCCAAATTTGTGAGGTTTTTCCTCCCTGCAAAACTAACAGTTCAGTATCAAAAGGTCTTGATTTCACTACATAATTTCCTCAGAGAATTACTGTTATGTCACCAGCTCACTAGCATGACTTTTTGGGGTCCCATTATTGCCACATGCATTTGAATGGAAAAGACTGAAGGCTTTAATGTCTAGAGATGCTTCGGCTTGACTACACTTGAATTTTAGAATTCTCATCAACACACCAGCCGCACAATTTGGCGCCCCATTAAATAACATTAGCCTGGTGAAGATGCAGAAGGCTACAGAAAGAAAAGCAGAAGAGAGCAGGAGAAGATTTGTATTTGAGTGTACCTCACAGTGTATTTCAACAGGAAAATCAATCTCTCTTCATAGGTTAGGATGTACAGCTGGGTACTCTTTACCAATGCCAAGCCCCTCAGCTTCATAAAAATCTATTGTGATAGGATTAAAATATTTTTGCCACAGATACAGAGGAATAAGCTCACCTAGAGAACACGAAGTAACTTTTACCCCAGCTCTGCCTACTGGGGGTTGGACTCTCCAGACTAATCTCTTATTCATACATAGAGCTTACATATAGCCTGTGTCCCAAGTACCTGTTAAGAAACTTCAACATGACATTTTTTCATTCAGGTCCTCTTCTAAGCCTGAGTCCAAAGCTTATGAATTCTGAGTTTAATTAGGTCTACTCTTTAGAACAAGTCACAAATCTGTCCTTACAGATAGCTAAGCTAGAGTTAATCAATCTTATTGGGTTACATGAAATGACATTAACTTCTCACTACCATGCACAAAACTGATGCACTGTCTGAAAAGAACAGAAAAGCAAAGGTATTTCTCTTTTTTTTTTGTACACTGTTAGGAGCTACTTGTTAGGATCTATTTCAGCTACACAAGTATTTTAGCTCCAAGGATAAGAAAAAATCCATACCATATAGCTCAGTGCAGAGCATGATTAGAGTGATTTTGTAGTGTGCAAGGAAGGGACAATATGACCCTATGCATTTCACTCTCAATTACACTAGTGTATTATAGGAGAATAGAGATTAAACATTCCTGTCATGTACAAGATGTATGCAGCTGCCTCTTATTATATGGTGAAGGTCACGAGTAAGGCCAAACCTATGACTGCATTCTAGCTAAGTAATTCAGCAGTCCCCTTTCCAAATGTGATTTAATAATGAGTTATTGGAAAATATGAGCCTGGGGTAAGAAATATGCCAGTGTTTAGGAGACAAGTATATGCAACAATCCACACTTACTCTAAGTTAGTGATATAAAGATTTCCCTAAGCATAAGCCACCATGAACAGAATTAACCTAATGTGGCATTGTGTCAGTCTAGAGCACGTTTAACAACACTGGAAAGTGACCTCAGTAGTAGTTTGTTGATCCTATTAAATCCCTTTATGTGGGTGCACATTTTGTGGAACAGTCTTTTCCTCATCAGTAACTTGTCTATTCTTTTGTTGCCATCAATATGATTTACTTTCAGCCGACAAAATCCTTTTGGTTTCACAAAAGTAATATAACCATCTATAAAGAGAAAGTATCTTGTTCCAGAAGTGTAATTCTAGTGTTTGGAATCAACTGTTGTTGAATCAGAAGACTAAAGAAATTCATACTTTGTTTTATATTCTTCCAAAGCACCTTTCTCAAATGTAAAACAAAAAGTTAACAACATGCACAGCATTAGGTATTATGAAAGGTTACAATATGGATAACAAAGGCTTGAAGAAAGTAGAAATTCTGGTTGAGACACAGTATTTTAAAAAATAAGGACTCCTTAATGATACACTTGACTGCTAATGACCACCCCCTAGAATGTTCACTAGTACTACCTGGATTAGAATTGGAAGATATCAGAGTTGACACCTAGAGCTTGGGTTTGGAGACCTAACCAAAAATGCCCTGAAAAGACCACTTGGAACTGCCTTGATGTCAGCTGCTAGGATCCCTGCTAGAGCAACATACCCAGTTGAACAAATTTCAGCAGTTCTGAGCACTCCATCTAAACCACAAACACTAAAACAAAAAACAAACAAACAAACAAAATATATATATTTACCTTTCTGAGATGGAAAAGATAATAAAAGCACCTCCAAGGAAAAAGAAGAATAAATTAATTCATGGATAACAATTTTAGTAACTAACAGTTCTGGGAAACCAAGTCTAGAGAGAAGCAGTACCAATCCTCAAAGGAAAGTCAAAAAACTGTGACAGGCTCCTTGAGACTGAGAGGTTTCTTCAGAAACTCATCTTCGATATTATCTATGACAGCATTAAAAGTAGAAGTCAAAACCAAGCTAACAAGTGCTTTTAAGTATTACTCTTTTTTTTTTTTTTTTTTTGTGATTTAAACAGTTTAATGGATTAGTGGCTAAGCATCAAGCAAGAATGGATCCTCCCATCCTAAATACTCTATGAACACAGCATAGTCCATATGCCCCTGCCTTGGGGAGTCTCTGGGATCCAACAACACTAGGGACCAACACACAGTTTTTAGTATTCACTGTTGCCAAGACCAAGGGAAGGAAGATAAATGCTGATTCCCTTTTTCTCAACTAGAAGAACATCCAATAAAGCCATTCAAACAAAAGAGGATCATTTTACAGGGTGCCAAGTCTCTGGAGAGATTACTGTGCATATTTTTTACCATTTCAAGCAATAGCAAATAAAAAATGTACAGCCTTCAGCTGATAGAACATGGAAGGATAAAATGCACTGCTCAAGCATTCAGACCAACTTCACTTGAGCTATGAAATGTCTATTTTTTTTTCCTTTTTTGCTTTTCTTTTTTTCTAGCTTATTTAATACTGCTGTTTCAAAAGCCATTATAATTATAGAATCCAAGCTGTTAAAAAATCCTCACCATACAAAAGGAAACATCCAAATATTTTCTCTTTTATCTTGCAAAAAAGCATACCTATATTTTTCCAGCTAAGCAATTTAACAGCATAAAGGCAACTTTAGAGGCCAGCTTATATATATACACATATACATAGCTAGTGTATAAACACTTACTTTTCAAGCCAACATGTTGGAGAGTGACAGACAAACATTAACAAAAGGCCTAGCCATCAACTAATTAAGCTTGATACTTTAACATTTTTCAGGTATGTTTTAGAACTATACTAATATTTCAGTTATTTGACCTCCCCTGACATCATACACATTCATTCCTCAGCATATCTTTCAGAATCATTATTTAAAACTGAAGCAGAGATATGCATGAAAGGTACTTAAAAGTAACTGTCAAAGGTTACAGGCAGGATTTCAGCTCATTATATTAAAATTCCATCAGTTCTCAGCTTAATCAATTTTTATTCTGGAGAATTTTTATTCTTATGGCTTCAAGGCCCACCATTTTGCTTTTTTTAGAATAAAGAGCCCAGCCTTTAAAACAGGTTCACAAGGCAGAACCCAAACCAGTCTTGTAAACAAGGAGCAGAAGTCTGATTATTTTGGTGTTTTTTTAATTATAATCTAAAGCAAGAAATTAGTAGCTATCATTACCACATCTCTGAGGATGAAGAGAGCTCAAAGAAAAAATACATAAAAATTAAGGCAGAAAGCACAGATTTTATATATCTATCAGGAAGATTTTAGATGGATTTAGCATTTGAAATGTTGAGGAGAGAAGGAGACATTCATTTATAAGGGTGTATGGGTTTTTTCCCCTGAATTTGTCATCTCGGCTAGTCCACTGGAATAAAGACTGTATCTTTTCTAGGAAGGGTTTCATATATATTTATAAGATATTACATAAGCACATCCACATAATGGGACTAATCATATTCCATCATTTAAAAAAATGCAGCAACAAGAAGGATTTGTTTGTTCACAGTATTGTAGATTTTAAAAATTAATGTCTCTATTTTCATCCTTGGACACATCCATAACTTTAAGATTTATATTCCTGCCAGTGATTTATAGTAAGATATAGTCCATAACTGGGATATCTGAATTTCAATGTCGACAGATTTTCATTAATACTGACATTGGTGCATCCTATTTTATTAAGTCCCAGCAAGAATGACTACAGCTCCATAGCACTGAGAAACATGTACAGAAGTATAAGACAGAAGCCTAAAGGCTAAAAGCTATCCTGCAAACCTGTCATGCTACCTGCCACAGAGGAATTTTTTTTCTTACTGATTTATGAAGTATTTCATAACTTCCAGTCTTTTGAACTTGTCACTAATTTAATACTACACCTTGCATCAAAAATCTCAGCCAAAATACTGCTAGTACCTAGAATATACGCTTCTTCCCACCCCAGTCAGACATTCTTAACTGTGAGGAGGGAACAAACGTAACTTATGAAACCCATCTAGGACATTTACTCATTCCATCACCTACATGCACAGCAAATACATCAGCTGGAAGATTTAAGTTTATCCACAGAGATCTTTCAGTGTTTCATTCCTGAGAAAAGTCTGACTGACAATTGTAGCTTGCTCTGAGAAAATCAAAATCCAAAGACTACTTACAGAGGCAGTTTTAGAGTATGCGTCGCTCATTCTGTTAGTAATAGGGGTTTCAAACCATTTGGAAGAACCTCATAATAGTTAATTGTCATGCTTCAAGATAGGTCTTTTTATAACACAGTGACTATATGGTCATTACAAAACCATCCTAAAATTCTGATTCTTTATGATATTACAAGAACTTTTGGAACTGAGTGTTTAGGGAATGTCAAAATGATGGGAATATCAAAACACTTGGGTTTTGGAAGACAGTCTGTATCTAGAACCTTTACACCCAAGACTTAAAGAGGTCTGCAGGACAAAAATGAAAAATATGTTTTCTGCCCTAAAATTTTCCAAGTATTACCTTTTTTTTTTTTCCACAGCATTTCTTAAACATCTTTCATGGTAAGATAAAGATCTCTTGAAAATTGTTGAAGACAAATTTATTAATTGTTGCAATATTCAAAAGTGCATTGGTTAAGGTACTCAGCTTGTTCTTAACAATGCATAAATACTGAACAAGAATGCAACAAATTTGCAAAAACTGTCACCACAAATTAGAAGGACAATGAACTAGTCTGTTCCTTGAGTTAATCATGGCACTGCTATTTTACATTTTGATCTAAAATTCTTGTATTTCATAAGTTTTTCTAAAGAAAAGCCAACAACACAAAAAAGCCCACTGAATTTATAGTATTTATTTGTGTGAATGATGTAAAGCTTGGCCTGTGAAAACAATCACCTTTCCTCTTGTTTTCAGTAAAGCAGGACTTAGCTTACACTTCCCAGACCATTATTTTCCTAACAAGCAGAATATCAAGCTACAGCATTTACTAGAAGACTGTACTTGGTGAAGAACATTTTCTCCAAAAAGCAGAGAGATAACTAAAGGATACATACATAATTGTAACTCCAGATTTGCTACAAGCCAAATAGCCAGAGAATATAGTAAATCATAAAAAATATGAAAAATTAATCACATCAAGACATATCCATGCCCCATTTTCTCACCTTCCCCCAGTTTTGGGGGATGCCTTGCTTCTTATATGAAAGGCCTGGAATTCCATTCACCCTCTTTAAAATAGTTCCTCTACCTATACACTTGCCATCTTCTTATAACTTTTTAGGAAAGGACAAAAAGCACCACCATCAAAAACAAAACAAAACAAAACCAACAAAAAACCAACCAACCAACCAAACAAACAACCCAACACCAAAATCCACCAAAAACCTACACAATATATCTGTGAGTACATGCAGTCAGTGCAGGAAACTGTTTCCCACCCACAATTTTGCAGGCTGAACTTTGAACCTATAGACTCAGCAGGAGTCCTGGGAGCTGCCTCAGTAAGATAAATAAGTACCTGCTGTACCTCAGCTAGCAGAGAGAAATGTGAATTTTAAAAGAAAAGCAATGCTCAGAATCTGACCAAAGAAGGCAAAAACTTCAAGTCACTTTCTCCTGTACTTAAAATGGTCTCCAGTAAGTCCAGAGCAATATTAAAACCACCTGAAAGTGCTGATGGATTGCATTCACCGGAAGAGAAACTGAGGTTAGAATCAGCTAAAAGGAACCAAGCTAAGCTCAACAAAACCTTTATGCTTCAACAAACATCCACCCAAAGGCTCAAACTGAAGTGTCCAGTTAATAATTTGGCTTTATAACCTCGCAGACATACAGCTTATATCAGCATGTGGTCCCACATCCACTACTCTAAATCCATTCCTAGAACTACCTAATGGATTTTAACTTGCATGCTTTCTTTTTTTTCCTGAATAAACCCTCCTTTAGCTAAAAGCAGATCTTTGCTACACCAGAGATTTCAGGCTGTATTTTGCTACACGCTATAAAGTAGCATACACACATTTGGCCTGTATGCAAAATCTAAGGCTGTACAGAGACCTCAAAGGCCTCAAATACACTGAGCTGCCATTTCCCTCTCAGAGCAGGCTGCTACTGCCTGATTGTTTTCAATTTCAGCTTTTTGTTTAAACAGTATTTTTTCCTTATTCCCCTTATAATTTGAGAAAAAAAAAAAAAAAAAAAATCAGAAAACCTAGTGTTATGCAATCTAAATTCATGAACTAACCCATACATAGCAATGAATGGCAGATCTCCTAGAATCAGTGGCAAAGATTTTGTTAACTTCAAAGGAGCCCAGACTTGTCCAAAAGGAATAATAAAAGAATGACATCTGAGGTTCTCAAGGTTAGCTAGAAAATATGAACAAAGGGGAAAGTTCTTTTACCAGCAGCTCTCTGCAGCTTTCCTTCAGAACTGCTGTTACAAACTATGTTCATCCACTCAAGGAGCCTGAGGCAGTGACATGCTGGCAGCCATACACAGGATTTGCTTCAATCCTAAAAGCAACTTCAGCCAACTCAACTGGTCAGTACCAATTATTGATAGGTGAATATGCAGCCTAGATACCTTTTTCTTAAGTTTGTGAATTTTGAGTAATTCAGAACAATTATTAGTAAAGGTTATCAAAGGTCCGTTTCATTACTGGCAATAGACTAAGATTTTTCAAAGGTTAAATTATTCTCTTTTAGAGAATACAGCAACAGCAGATGACAAGTTACTGAGAAACTGAATACACCACAAATATATTCCAGGTACCATACCCACTGCATATATAATTTTTTAATACCATACATGCATTATTATGTTACAAACCATAACAGCACTACAGAGGCAATTAGGTACAAATTACAAATAAAATCATGGTTCAAAACTGCATCAATACAAGAAGTGCTCCAGCAGAGCTCACAGTAACCTGTATGCAAAGTCCAAAACAGAGTAGATAGATTAATATTTGTATGTGCATTAAAAAATCTGTAACATTACTTAAGCATTTATGACCTAAATAACAGGTCCATGCTTTGCATTTAGATTAACAATAAAGCAAACGCCACGCAACATAAACATTACAAGAAAACAGCCACTGTAAAATTCACGTGTTGTCTTTTTGTCAGATAATAAAAATGATTCCCCACATGGAAATTAGATTCTTCAAAGCTACCATACTGAATCATTTAATTTGTCTAAGTACTCCTAATGCAGCTGCACACTGCAATGAGAATTTGAATTTTAGATTAAGCAAATGAAGGGCAAGGTAGTTCTTCACACACAGTTAGAAATATTACTTAATAACAGGATGCCACACAGTTTATAGAGACAGACAGTAACCCAGTGCAATTTGATTTAGCCATCAGAAGGATGAATGTATCTTTTACCAATATTGTTTTTACTTAAATATTTAAATTTCACCCCTTTTAGATCTCTCCTATATGTAACAGTATCTCATAGATAACGCATGGAACTAACCTAGAGTAACTTCAGTTTCTGCTTTGACTCATTGCCATTCAAACTTTCACTGCCTGACCATCATTCTAACTTTTAAAGGTCAGTTTCAATAAATTTATTTTGTGAATTAGTCAGGGAAGGTGTTCCATCTGTAAAGTTTAAGATTTGAACACGAAGTGTTCAGAGAGAAGTTAAGTGATCTTGAAGTCCCCTAATAGTCTTAACAGAACTTAATTGTCTTTATTTATTGCATATTTACTAACCCTAAGCAGCTCAGGTATGGCTGAAATAATTTTAACTGTACCTGGTGCTCCCTTTAAAATAATAATAATAATAGAGCACAAGTAAAGTCCAGGGAAAAGGTTTCTAAATTATATAATGAAGCATTTATTAATAGTCTGGGTTCTTGTTACCCTTTGTTGCCAACAATTAAAAGTAAGATAGACCATTAATGCCACTAATCATAGATCATGCAGGCACTCATCTGTGACCTGGAGTCATAATAATACTACAAAAAAGTAATGCCACCTTCAGCACTTCATCTAATTAAGAGTGAATGCAAAGATCAGTTTAGTGAGAACTGAGTACTCCATCTCTTTCTGGAGAAAGAGAGATCACCTATTAGATTTAAGTAGCCAGAAATACTTTATCAGCAAAAGGAAATAAATTGAAAACATTGCCAGACAGATGAAAGGGTGGTATGTAGGGGAGAGAAATTTCTAATATGAGTAGTTGCGTAGAACATACTTAAAATCCATTTGATATCTTCTTTCCCCAACCCCATCCTCACTATCAACTGCTCTGTTTCTTTTGTTTTTTTTAAATATATTGATCATTCTAATATTGCCATAAACATGATCTTACTAATTTTAAGCAAAGAACTCAGCCCTGTGTTAACTACCTAGAGCCTGGCTGTTACGTAGGCTCTTTGTGATCCTCTCGCAGTCATGTGCACTCGTGTTCAGTAATGCCATCCCAATCACTCAGCTGATGATGGGGCACTGACAGTTCTCTGTAGACATCAGGAGCATGCATGTGGTTATTACAGAGGTGCAACTCTACAGTCCTGCAGAGCAAAGTCTCTAATCCATGAAAAAGATGAGAAACAGCTAAAGAAGGATTAACCATCTTCACGCTATCCAAGTGCATGTTGTCCCAGGTACAGTTACATCTCTTAGGAAAGACTCAGTGGATAGGTTGGGCTAGCATTAAATATTTTAGTACCTAGTCTTTCTTAAGTGGTCCAACTGCTTGAATGACTGTTTCTTGTCCTACTGCACAGGATATAAGTTAGCAAGTCACACAATTTTCCCCAACTAAACACAGAATAGTTTACTGGCACTACCAGTGCTAGATGGAAAAAGGTTTTCAAGAATCTGCAATGCACCTGAAGAGCCAAACCCTCTAATACAGGGTTTCAAGTCTACTATTAGTCAGATAAAACTGAAGTCATATTTGCTAGCACTGTAAGACAAGCTGTCACTTTGTCAAATGATTTCTTACTAAACCTGACTGCAAGCATAAGAAGCATTAACATAATTTATTAGAACAATTTAAATGCATCCTTGTTGCCTTCTAATTAGATTATTCCTTGTACTGATAATTGCATTAGACAAAAAAAACACAGCAGCTTCAGATTTCTAAAATCATCTGTAGAGTAAATCAGAAGAGAATGATCAATAATACTAATCTACTGGAACACAAATTCACAGAAAGAGGTATTTTATCATGAGATCCTTTAAATAATCAGCATTATTTCTCAAAGACCATGTTTCTCTCACAAAATTCACAAACACAAGGGAATAAACACTGAAATACTTATCAAAACCACTGAATGATAACTGTACTTTGAGGGCTTCTAGGTAAAGGGACATTACCATCTTCTCCCACTGACCACAAACCCAGGATTGAGAGTTGTCATTACATTATTTTATACAGACAAAAGGAAGAAGCTGGCTCAAGAGATGTTCCAAAACACCTGATTATTTCTAATATATAAAAAGAGTTATCTTTTAAATACTTTTCTCAGTGGGAACATCATCAACTAACAGAAAACTGTTCACTCACACAGTCTTGTCTTTACCATTCCCAAGCTCCTCTGAACTTTATTAGCACTCTATGTCAACCAAAGTTGCCCTGAACTTTAAGAGTCATTAAATATTTTGCAGCAAGGAAAAAACAAGATGAAGGAAAATGGGGGAGGACACAAAAACAAAGAATAAAAACCAGGAAAAATATGAGAACAAACATGAGTAAAAGTTCCAACAGAAAAGCACAAAAAGATACTATTGCTCCACGTTAATGGAAGTAGCCCTGCAGTTGAAGGACATCTCAGAGCAGAAAGGAGCAGTACTGTCAACTTTTATTATATACCTGGATATTTCATTTCCTACCAAAATGAAATGCGTATGCAATTTGTAATGTCAGTGCTGGTTTGTTAATTTAACATTTCAAACTGCAAAGCAGGTTAAGCACACCATTGTCAGGATTGTACTTGAGAAACAGGAGACATGAAATATTACATCTGTTTTTATCCAAAAAAGTATCTGGAGAGCTGCTTGAAATAAGAAAACAGCACCCAGATGAAACAGCCTTCACCATGCCCTGTGAAAGCTTCAGCTTCAGGCCAAAGCTTTAGTCCCCTATGGTTTCCCAACAGAGCACAAGGCTTAACTGATAGAGCTTAAAAGATGGACCTGAAATCTATCGGGGGTAAATCTGAATTCATTTGGAAGCTTCACCTGGCACTTAACTGTTCATTTATGCCTTTTATACTTAGAAATGAGAAATAATATATGCAAGCGATAAATGCAGCATAAAAGCCTCAAGCATCCCTTTCTCACAACACAAAGCTCTCAAGCTTAGATAATGGACCTTCTAGTGGGAAGGAGGCGCAATTTATAAGTGTCATGGTTTAACCCCTGAGAGCAACTAAGGACCACTCAGTTCTTGCTCACTCATCTCAGCTCCTCCCCTCCCACCCCTCCCAGTGTGATGGGGGAGAGAATTGGAAAAGTGGGAAAACTCATGAGTTGAGATAAAGACAGTTTAACAGGTAAAGAAAAAGCCATATGTGTGCAACGGAAAACAAGGAATTCATTCACTGCTTCCCATCAGCAGGCAGGTGTTCAGCCATCTCCAGGCAAGCAGGGCTCCATCACACAATGGTGACTTGGGAAGACAAATGCCATCACTCCAAATGTCCCCCTCTTCCTCCTCTTTTCCCCAGCTTTATAAGCTGGGCATGACATCATCTGGTCTGGAGTATCCCTTGGGTCAGTTGGGGTGAGCTGTCCCAGCTGTGTCCCCTCTCAGCTCCTGTGCACCCCCAGCCTACTGGCTGGTGGGGTGAGAAGCAGGAAAGGCCTTGATTCTGTGCAAGCATTGCTTAGCAATAATGAAAACATCTCTGTATTACCAACACTTTCCGGCACAACTGCAAAGCATAGCCCCAAACCAGCTACCGCGAAGAGAATTAACTCTACCCCAGCCCAAACCAGGACAGTAAGATATATGCCTACGTGAACACATAGACACACATTTTCTTCTCTGGGGGGTTAGCCACTGGATCCACACAACTTGAAAGACCAGAGTTTAAGATGCTCCCTCCCCTCCAGGGCCACAGGGAATAAAGGACCTTATAATTAATCATAGAAGTAGTAAGACAAGATCTAATCTATCCTTAAATCTCAAGAAGCTGAAAATATTGTTATTTTTGTGGAAAATGAACTAAGTAAAGCTCAGATCAGAAAGTGGTTCCTGAAACACTGTATTATCTTAAAAGTAAAATTATAGTTTTATATTGGCAAAAATAAATGCCCTCAGCAGCCCTCATTATAGTTTCAGAAAAAAGATACGAAGAAAAATAGGCAGTAGTTTTTTCAGTGCCCACTCCAAAGCAACTGCAGCTAAATTGAAGTAGAAAATTCAGCCTTTTGCATTCTTTATTTTCAAGGATACCTTAGAGAAGCAAAGACCTGACTTACCTATTGATAAGCCAGCTTCCCTAAATGGACTGCAAATAATTTTCTGAAAGATTTGTAAAAGTCTAGGTGTTTTTCAATGCAGTAAAAAGACAACAATCTTGAATTTCTTTTCCATCAGACATTTCCACATCAGTGAAGCTGTGCAGCAGTAGGCAAATAGGAGATGATACAGTACAGGTGATTGCACATACCTTCCCTAAAGGTATTGAGAGTAAGTTTTTCCAAGATTTGCCCTAAGTCTGAAGTCCTTTTATCTTCTCGGGAGTTTAGAATTCATTTAGGGTGTTTTTGTGGATTTTGAGAAGGCTAGGGGAACAAAGCTGGAAAGGAGAAAGGAGTCATACACCTTTTAGAATGCAACAGCAATCACAGCTAATTGCATCCTGTGCATTTTAACAGAGAAGTGGAATTAAAGATATAAATAAACTGCAAAAAGTTACTTATAATTTACAAAATAGACCTAAAACTAAGCCTAATAGATTCTTCTCAGCTTAGTAACAAGGTGGCACATACAGTGAGATAACATGGTTAATAGCTGATGAAGAGTTTACATCTATGAATCAAATGTATTTCTAGCTGCATCAAACAACATTCTTTTACTCCTGAACTTATATCTGCAGAAAAGGATTTACAATGATTTGCTCAACTGTAGGAAAGCTGTAAGTCAACTGACAGTCAACTGACAGTACAGGAACAAACCCACAGAAACCATGAATGAACTGAAGGTATAGAATTACACATATAAGAGAGACCACAAAAACATACAAAGGCAGGGGGAAAAAAAAATTATGAAAAAAACCCCCAAAAACCAAAAAACACAAACCACCACACACCACAACCCCCCCCTAACCCCCCCCCCCCCCCCC
>JANHGN010001154.1:100154-114137 GCA_024605025.1 Megaceryle maxima | reverse complement strand
TGACAGCATTGCTGTCAGAGCCAGGTGGCACCATAATTCTTTTGAGGGCATATATTGTTGTCTTCACACTATAACCAGAAAGCGTAGAACTTCCACTTGAAGTGCAAGTTGCAGTAAAGTGAAATTCACTTAAACTTTTTTTTTTTATTTACCCAGAGACTTTGGAGATTCTTGCCACTTAACCTATTTCCCATTGTTTTTGTGCAAAGCTTCCCATTGAAAACTCACCCATAAGTTTACAGAGGTGTGATCTGGAAACAAAAGTATGAAATCAATGCATTGCACAGATTTTCATTAAGGATCAGTTTTAAGTATTTTAAGTTTAGAAAGTCAGTATATTCCTGCAAGCCTGTTTGCTAACAAAACACAAATTACCTAGACAATCTGGAGAGGTGGGACCAGGTGAACCTCATGAGGTTCAACAAGAGCAAGTGCAGGGTCCTGCACCTGGTCCAGAACAATAGAGAGGAGGCAATAGAGAGCAGCCCTGCAGAAAAGGACTTGGGGGTGCTGGAGAAGTTAATACTTAGTTGTATTTTTGACATAAAAATGTGTAATCAGATGGAAGAGCAAGACCATTTACCTCACTGCACAAGATAAGCCTGAGAACCAATTTTCCTTTTAATAAATACCTCCCCACAGACACACATTTGCCACCACAAAACTAAAAAAAGAGGATATTTTTCCATATCTAACTTAAGGCTAAGGCAACAGATCTGATCTTGAAAGTTGTTTTATATAAACATTATGCACATGGATAGTCACTGAAAACAGGATTTATCTTTCAGGATCCTTCACAAATAGATCTTCACTCTCAACCCAGAAGTACCATAGGTTACCACTGGTTACCACATCCATCCTCTGCATACACCAGAGGTTCCTGGCTTGTTTCTAAACAAATGGAAGGGGTTGCAACTCCTCACACCCTTTCCCTCCATATCAGCTAAAGTCACCTCTCTTCCTCACAACAGGCTGCAGCAGTGGCAGTCACCCTTCCACAATACACTATCTTCATCCAGATATTTCCACACCATATATCCCCCAGCACTCCTGCTCCAAGAAGCAGGCAGAGGATGCACCTCACCAGGTCTGCACTCTTGCAGCACAGGACTGGCCATGCTTATTCATTAGGTCCTTACTCCGAGTCTCTATCATAACACACTTGTTCCTTTGTAGTGTGGCCTGTCTCCCCAGCTGAGAAACAAGAGGTTTCCTCTGTTACAAGCCAGAGATCAATACATGACAAACTACCAAAATAGTTCTGAAGTCTATGTTGCCTGTGAGCAAGAGAATGAAAAGAAAAACACTGAAAGCTTGTTCCTAAGGCAGATATCCCCATAAAGGACTAAGCTCCTTCCCCAGTAGCACAGTGTATAAAAGGGGTCTTTTGAAAACAAATTTTTAAATTGGGTTGCTGGCAAAGCCATGGTGAGAAACATTAAACATGGCTCATGTTAATTAAAATACAGAAGAAAAATCTGTAAATTACTCAAGACTTCTAGCAAGTTTTAGATGAAAATGACATCCTGTGGGTAGCAAGTCAGCATGATCTGGTATTACCCATTTCCAACCTACTTAATGAACCTTTTTATTTGTAGTTTGAAAAAATTTACAGTGAAAGAAGTGTTTTAAAGCATGATATTTAACTAAAAAAAAAAAGCTTTAAGTCTGGCAGTAACTCTGAACTCCTTGCACATCCATCACATCTGTCATTCCAAAGATGAATAAATGCAGAGATCGTATGATAAGCAGAGATGGGAGAATATGACCATCCTGAAGGGAGAAGAGACAAAGAGAACTGGATTAAAGTAGTTAACTTTTCTTTTTTCATAAAAATATCTTTTTTTTTTTTTTTTAAACATAGAATCTTTACTATTACCATAAATAATGCTGCTAATGCACCACCTTACTCTTAGCCTAAGAATACTTTGCACTAACACTAAACTACAGTTCAAGTAAGCAAACTAATGACCTAGGAGTATAGGTAGGCAAGAAGTGGCAGCTATTTTAAGTTTTCTACCTGAACTGGCTCTCTGCAGCCAACAGGAGGTCAGGAAATCAATTCAGAATCTCTCCCGAAGGAGATCTGAAGGGCCTTCCTCAGGGAGGAACTTCAATCTATCCCAAAAATGAAGGAAAACAAAACCACTTAGAACAGCTGAAGCTCTTCAGACACAAGTGCAGAAGTAGAAAGCCTAGAACTGGAACCATATGATTTTGCCCTCTGTAAAAAGCACACGGTGTTTTAACTTTGTACATGTTTATGTATTTTTCAACTGTTCTGCTTGCTGAACACACCTACTGCATCTTTTATAGGAATAATACAGCAGGTAAAAGTGCTTGTAACATAATACTAGACACTTTGAATTCTTGCCAGTCTCTGTTAATCATCACCTCCATCTTATGCATCAATAACTGAACTGAGATTTCACAGCAATCTGATAGTCATGTCTTGGAAGTGGTTTTGTATCATGTAAGCTTAAACCAATGTCTACTTACTTTTTCTAAGGAGGAAAAATAATGTGTGAACCTGTGCAAGACTTAACAGTGGTGTGGTTGGAAAGAAGGATGTTGATTTTGTCTTAGTTATTTTATTGACCTCTAAATAACTGGGATTCTGGGATTTTGCAAAACTGTGAAAATAAGGATCAGACATTAAGAGAAACAATACACAACATCTTTAGGTGAGATGAATCTCACTGAATCTTAAAAGACTTCATGCTTGAATTCATAGTAAGAATTTTGTAAGCCTGTATGTGCCAGTTCCCATAGATCACTATGACACCTAGAACATTACATGGTATACAACATCATTAAATACACAAATGTCTAAGCCATATATCTGAATTTCTACGCTCTAAAGAACAGTGTGCTCCAATAATTTGAACAAAAGTATATGCCTGTTAATTCTCTAAAGTTAACCCATCTGCCATAGATTCCCAATACAAGCACAAAAACATCAATAAAGTCAGCTTTCAAAATTCCTCATTTGAGTTGGTAAGAAGGAAGCTTGCTATTAAAAGGATGAGACAAAAAAGGGATCTACTTATTTGCCATGGAAGTATCCACTCCCTTAAAACACTGATAGATGTTCAGTCAAATGTTATGCCACCTACACCATTCACAGTAGTCTGCTGTCAAGATCTTTGGCTTATCTGAAAACTTATCTGAACAGCGCTAATATCTTGTTCTGCAGTAAGGACAGGTAATGTAAGGCCAACATTGCAGCTTTCATTTTCTGTTGCTGTGCTTTTATTATCATCTCTCACAGTCCAAATGTTTCAAAGATAATTATTACATAATGGTTTGCAAGCAGATGTTAAGCACCTATATAAATATGATTTGCACAAATAATTTTACAGGTCTATGGTTGGTATGCTTAAGCCAGCCTGATATTCACAGTTGAGTGATTTTGGAGATTATGTAGTTGCTCTGCCTTTTTCTTGCAACTCAATAGCAGGTCTTAGCACTCATCTAGCTCTTGAAGATCCTATCAAAGACAAGATCTTCACCACCAGGACTTTGGATCAAATGCAAAAATTATTCTAAAGTATTTTCATAGCTTCCTGTAAATTCCAATAACTTTTCACATTATCTACAATCTACATTAGGCATAATTATATTATAGAATAACACATACAAGCTTGGCAGAGCCAAGCTGAGTATAAATGAAATAGCAGGTATTGCACATGAACTAGACAAATTCCAAAATCTTTCCAAATGTCTTTTTCCACCTTTTCATAAACCGCTGTATATGAAAGGAGAATGCTTTTAGATACCTTCTCAAAATGAATCAAATTAGTCCAATGCTGAGTATTTCTGAATATTTATTAAGCTTTACAGGCAAAGTCTTTTCTCTGAGCTATCCTCTTATCTTAAAGGTTTTACTTTATTTGTTTAAGCTGTGACACAAGCATTACTAGGCTTAGATGCCCAGTTTAAGAAAGAACACAGGTAATTGATTTAAACCACCGTTTTGGCCAGTATTGTTAATGTTCAGACAAGTCATATAATCGGTATATGCATAAGACAAAATCTACACTGGCCCAGTTACATCAGTTATGTGAGAAATAAGGTGCAATCACTGAGAACAGAGATAATTTTTGCAAGGAAAATTGTCTTTCCACAAACAGCACGCTCTACATATAACACAAAGTGTAGCAACAATTGTACAGGTGTTGCATTTATTCTAAGGGTGCTACTACAGCAAATTTTGCCTCATCCAGACCCACCAACAGACTAGAAAACAATTTAAGAGTTTTCTAAGTTGAAATATGTTCAGTAGTGATGTAGTATTAACTTGAACCTAACCATAAAAGCCATAGAATAGATACTTTATACCGATACAAATCAGTGTTACAAGATAGTAATTCCTAAGGAAGAATAATTATGCCAACATGAGAGTTTACAGTGATGTAGATGCATTCAGAAGAATCAGGGAAAGCATCTTCCTAATATAAATATACTGTCATAAGAAAAGTGCAGGAAAAGTAGTAAAAATGTGCATTTCAATACAGTGGAAGTAACACCCCCATTTAACAAGGTGCTTCAAGTTTCTCAAGGGAGTATTTTACTTGTAACACAAAATACTACCACTTTGTGTTTCCATTATTTCACGTGTCATTTGTCTTCCTGAAAGTAATCTGTGTTGTCAATATCTATTTTATTGTTCAGTAAATTTTCATTACACATGGCATTATATCTACATTCTGTTATTTCCCTGCTATACTTGACTTTTTTTTTTTTTTTTATAAAAGTAATATGTATGTAAAATCACACAAAAAAAAAAAAGTATCCCATAAGCACCTCACCCTAGGCAGCCTTTTCACCAACAATTAGCATTTCTCTTATTCAAGAATAAATAAATTATATGAAAACAAATTATGTCCACATTGGATTTACTATTTAATTTCTTTGGAAAAGGACTCATAAGTTTCTTTCTTTTATTTAAAAGGATGTTTAAAGTTCTTAGACTAGGGCCTGGTAACAGAAATCAGTCAAAAACTCTGAACCTGGAATCACTTACACACCTTCACCCAAAGCACTGAAATCAATTTAACAAATGGGATTTTAACCTATCTTCAGATATAGGCAGAGTCTAGAAGTTTTTTCCATCCATTATTTGAGGAAAAAAAAAAAAATCCTACAAGCCAGCAATCTTATGTGATACATAAAACTACTGCATCAAAATTCAGAAGTGCAACTCTCTTAGGCCCTTAAAATACCACTCATCTCTGAGCTCTGAATAGCTTTTCTCCTGCACACTTCTCACATTGTTTCAGATGGCAGAAACAGTTTGAATTTCTTTAAATATTGGTCTGCTTTTCAAATCCCTATGGTCATCTTGCTCAAGCTGATGCTGCAAATTTAGAATTGAAACACAGTTCTGAAACCATCACACCAGTGCCTCATGTTTCATCTTCAGTCTAGGGGAATTTTGCTTTGTGCAGAAAAGCAGTACACAGGAATGATATCTGTACCATTTGAAACACCACAAATGAGGGTTTCACAGAATCATTAACCTAAAACCTAAAAAGCATTCTCCAGGTTCCTTCAGGAAGACAAACAAACCATCTAAAAAACCCACAACCTTCTAATAGCTTCGGCTCATTCTACTGTAGAACAAGAAACAACAGCATTAAAATGTTGTGTAGACTAACACATTTTTCAGTACTGTTCAAAAGTTACCTGTTGTACAACAGCCTAAAGAGAACCTTGCTAGAATGGTTTGTTAGTATAAAATTTAAAGTTTATTAGTAATATTTTTTAATGTATTTCATTCTTTTGAAGCACCACTTTTTTTTTTTTTTTTAAACATTACTCCCTGCCCCCCCAAAAAAACCAAACAAAAAACCCAACAACAATGTCAAATTCTTAAATCCTTACTGATGGCCTCTTGAGGGGAGCCTATTTGTTAAATAAAAATATATGGAAGTCAATTTTTACAAAATAAAAATAAAACTAGTCTAACACCACCATTTTATTTATCTTCAAAACACTGTAGTGCTATCATTCCTACCAGTGACATTCCTGTTTCCTATGTTAATATGATGTCAAAGTGAAGAGAATCTGCTTCAGAGAGATTCTGATTAATGCATTCTAAAGGGGCACTGCAAAAGCGAAGGACAAGTAATTTCTACGATTTTGAAGAAAGTTTCAGATCAGTACACAGTTATGAGTAAGCAGATTTCAGGATATTATTTGTATTTATATGTTCAAGTTTGTCAAGGCTTTTGTCTTGGTTGATAAATGCTTACTGGCTATACACCAGATGCCTGTAAGAGTTCTATTTACTTACAATTCTCTGATCCTGCCTTCAAGCCTGCTTAAGTACAGGGGTCTTGTAAAAAACACATATTTTGTTCCTGTTGAAAAAAAGTAGTAGCATTAACCTCCTCCCCCCACCTCTGTAATTCTACACAAAGCAAGCCAAGTAAAAAGAGTCACAAAGAGAAAAAAAACTATTCCTCTGAGGAAGTGCTTTAATGAAGTAGAAAAAGGCATAAACACCTCTGGATGCCTTGTGTAGAACATAGGAAGTCACACACAAAAAAAAATAGCAGGAAACTTCAAGGCTTCGTAAGGTATTCTGTGTCCTGTCAGAAAACGGCTGCTACATAAAAGCGAAAGTTACTGCCTTAAGGGAAACCTGCCTCTTTTTTTTTTTTTTTTTTTCTGCTTTTGTTTTCCATCATACTTTCCTGCCAGAGTGACACCTTCCAGCAAGACTGTCAAGTGGCTTCAATGTATGGAGAACAAGCATACAACAATAACAAAATATATCCAGGCTGTCAGATGGAGCATATGCATTGGTTAGAATTAATTGGTAGAACCTATCTGTCCACATATGGTAAATTTCTACTTAAAGGCTAATAAAGCAATTCAATTCAACCAATTTAAACCATCTATTCCACTTTAATTATTACAAGATTCTTCAGATGCTCACTTCAGATCAAGAAAGATAATAGGAATCGCAGAAATCACACTCTTACATTCAATTATAACTGCCTATGCCTGAGACAATAGGCTATTCAAAGTCTTCCAAACTGAACTTGGTACCACAGCAAGAAGGTAGGGATGGTCACGAACATCAGGGATACTCCTGAAGATATATACCAAAGAACAAAGGAAAAACCACAGCAAAAGTTCATACCAGTAGAGGTTTGAGTAACAGTCTATTGAAATCAATGGAATGACAAATCTAGCCTGAAAAACAGATATTGAGAAATGGCTCAAAAGTCAGATGGTATCAAAAAGCTGTAAACAAATAGCTGGTAACAAAGCTGCACATACAGCAAACTGGAAATTACTACAAAGAATTTAAAAGTTTGAGTAAGACATATGGAGAAAGGAAAAAAAAAAAAAAACTGAGCAAAGGAACAAAGAGTAATGATATACAGTGAAAACAGCAGGTGAGGTGGCTGCACTGGCATCAGGGCAAGAGCAAAGGAGGTTAAAGCTTTTACCATACAGTGCAAGAATAGGAAGGTCTTAAGTGGCTTGGCATCATCACAAGAGAGACACTGAGGAGTTACTAGCAGTCTACCTTTTCCTGAATAGCACTGATACAACCCAACTAACTCTATCTGAAAGAAAAATAAGTCAATCAATGAAAAGAATAGGTGTGAAACTGTTTGTCTATAATAATCAAAGTATGATAGAAACAAGAGAATGACAGCTTTGAAAATAAAAAATGAAAAAAAAAATAAATCTATATTTGGTCTAGCTCAAGCTTCCTTTGTGTCAGCACTTTAACAGAGCAAAGGTGCTGACAATAGTTCTGCCAACATCACTGTGAAAACTACTAAAACTAAATGAGGTTTTAAAGACTGCTTATATTTAACTGATGGCCCAAATTGCAAGCCTAAAAACAAGACTCTACGCACTATATCCCAGTTTTCACACTATATGACCTATGTAGAAATAAAGTAAACTAAATGGAAAGGCAACACCATTCATGTGTAGAAGGAAAAACTCACCAGAGATTCCCAGTCTCACCAAGTTTCAAATTCAAAATTCTTTTAAGAGTATTCCCCATTTACTATGAGTGCAATTAAACTACAGCTATTAAGACCTCAAGCACTTGAAGTTCTTCATAAATGCTGAAGTTCCTTTAGTATGGTACAGTGCAATCTATATTAGCACAGTTGTTATAAAGGCAGGTAGCTGTTGAAAACATCATTCAAGATTAAATTATTGCTGAAGTGTTTGTAGAACAGTCAGAATAAGAACTATTTGTTCACATAATCAGAGAGAAAACAGTAATAGCAAATAGAATACCCAACAGACTAAAATTACCGACTTAACAGTTGTGTGCAATTAACTCTTACAGCTTTCCAGACAAAACTTATTTCTTCTCCACTCATCTTTACTTGTCCTCACTGTAGTGGAAAATGTCTCCCACAACTTCTGCTGATTTACGGACATAGTCCAGAGGACCTGAGAAGTCTCACAAGTCTGTAACTCAGCTCAAAGCATGAGAAACAACTGGTACAAGGACTGGAACATATAGCATCCTTAGCATAACATTTGTGTACATGCATCAACAGCCACAGTACCCACCCCTGTGAATAAACCCCATCAATGACACCCATTTCCACAGCTTCTACTGTGACTTTTCCCACAGGGTTCATTCATAATACATTTTTCTGCAGCACAGCCAGCAATACTAGACTGTACTCGCAACAAAAGCCTTTTCTTAACCATACAACTTTCCTACTCCTTAAGGAAAAAAAAAAAGTGCCACAGCCAACCTTAAACAGCAACTTACATATTTCACAATTGACTCTGAAGAAACCAAGACTTTAGGTGGCATTAAGCAGCAACTACAATTTTGCTTTTCCTTAGGAAATGGAAAGTGCAGAGAAGCATTATTTCCCAGCAATGTGTAAATTTAATCCTTTGGTGTAAGAAAATCATCACTGATTGCACTACATAGTTCATACAGCATGTCAAGTACCTGTTCTATTATAGGTGAACATATACTGGAGTTGCTTTTCCTATACAGAGAAAAAATTATATGTTGTTGCTTCATGTTAACTTCTAGTATTTCCTTGTAAAGGGCCAAGAAATTTACACAGTGTTTCTGAACACTAACACTTCTCATGCTGTAAGGGAAGATGAAACAATTTACCTGTAGGTCTCATAGTATAGTCCATGATTTTGTCCAATTCTGTAAAGTCATTATTTTCCCTTCTAGAACACTTCAGTTTTGGGGTTTTTTTTTCTTCTTTCTGCTGAACATTTTATCTGACATTTCATGCTTTCTATTGATGCAATAAAGGGCTTGAGTACTAGGAACACTGGTATATACATTCCAGTGTAATTAATCAAAATTCAAATAAGGGGCATCGAAAAATTAAAAGAAAAGCAGTGTTACAAAACACAGTAATGTTACTGCTCCTAAAAACCCTGAAGAACAGTAATTGGGTGAAAATGACACAACCACCAAATGGAGATACTTTCTCTAAACCCAGAGAAAGACGTGGTAATCTATAAAATGCTAAATAAGACAATGCAGTATCTCAATAAAGTGCAGGTGGCTAAAATATAATAAAATAAGAAGTGCAAAACCCTACTGTTTTTCAATACTAATGAAAGGAAGTCACAGTACCAGCCAAACCCCAGTGACAGCTGATTTTTTAACCAAGAAAGAAAGCACACTTTTCACTGCTTTTCCTCTCTGAAGAAATTCCTAAGCAGTAGATGCTTATTATCTGAAAGTCTATTAGTTAAGAAAACCCCACCTAGTAGTCACATGAATGGTGTACTGAAACCACCAAAATATTTTCTCTTAACCACAAGCATATATATCTAACGGACAGTGCAAAAGATTAAAAGCCATTTCATCACTTCTCGAGTGCTATTCTGTCCTTACCATGTTGTAATTATGACTGGTCAAGTACACCTTTAATTTGCACATCTCTTCCAAATACCAATTATCTGCATTCTGCAGACATCTGCAAATACATAGATCAAAGCTGCTGACTTTCACAGCATGTTAACCAGGATCCATTGTTCTTATACACTTCTTAGAGTTGAAACAATGCTTTAGGTCTATAAACAAGTCCACTTAGTCATTTTCTTACGAGCTACTCATGTAGAAACTATAATGTTCTGTTGTCCCCAGAAGCTTATAATACATTACATAGATAACAGCATTTGAAAGGATTGAGCATGAAATACAGGAAACACTGACAAAATTCACCTGAGTCATGACTGGAGAAATAGCATTACTTCCTAAATAGCAAGTATGAACGCATGGGGGGAAAGGAGGGAAAAAAACCAAAACAAAACCAAAACACAACCAAAACAAAAACCCAACGCAAGTTTCGAAGAACAGATGCATGTAAGCACTGGGCAAGCAGTAGTACTCTCTCCACTCAGTACTGGCACTTATAAAGCACTCAAAAAAAAAAAAAAATCATTCTATAAAAATACTTTTGTATGATAGAAAAATTTTACATTCAGAAATATACATAATAATATTTAGAATAAGCACAGGCTAAGAAAAATGGAAGAACATCTCTATTAGCTGACAGAACTCAATATGAAGCAACACTAATGAGCAGCAAGCCAGGTGTTAAAGCTTCTGAATTAAACCAACATCAGACACAAACAGTATGCCATAAAGTATTCAATGCAAGCTACAGTAGAATTAGCCTTGTATCCACTCAACAGAACATAAATCTCCACCTAAGTCTCCTAAAACGTGCAAAACACACAAATGAAGCACCAAGAGAAGACCAGCCCCAGCTGGAGAGACAAAATACAACGTTCTGCCCTTCCGCACCATCTTGTCCTCTCTTGAAGCTAGAAGTCTTTCCTAAAAATGAGGATAATCAAGGACTAGAACATAATACTTTAGAAGCTCAAAGACTACCCAAGCAGCTTGAGAATTTAATCACTGGAGGTTTTTTAGAGTAAGTCCAATAATAAAGGCAATGGCCACAAATTCTGTCTTGGGAGATTCAGCTGGGCATTGAGCATGGCAGTAGATCAACAGCTAAACAAACACAATTGACTTGATCTATTGTTGGCAATAATCCTGCTTTAAGGAGATGTTTTGACAAAATGACATATTGAAGTCCTTTCCAAGCAACAGGTTGTCCAGCTTGACTGTTGAATCTCCCAGTCCTAGATATTTTTAACATCCAGTGGAAAAGGCTCTAAGGAATCTGATTTAAAGTCAATGTCTGCTCTACCCTGAGCAGGATTTAGACTAAGTATAACATGCAGCTCATTATTCATAATCTTAGCTGTGGCACTGAACCGGTTTTCTCCCTGGATATGCTTATAGACACATGAATTCAATACATGGGGTGCATAAAGAAGAATGTGTCCAGTAGGACAAGGGAGGTTCTCCTCCCCCTCTACTCTGAGAGCACATCTGGAGTACTGTGTCTAATGGAGAACTACAAAGATGATGAAGGGACTGGAACATCTCTCTGATGAGGAAAGGCTGAGAGACCTGGGGCCTGGAAAAAAAAGAATGAGAGGGGATCTTATCAACGTTTACAAATGTCTGAAGGGTGGGTGTCAAGTAGAAGGGGCCAGTCTCTGTTCAGTGGTGCCCTGTAATAGGACAAGATGTAATAGTCACAAACTGGAACACAGGAAGTTACACCTCAATATGAGGAACTTCTTTACTGTGATGGTGACAGAGCACTGGAACAGGCTGCCCAGAGAGGTTGTGGAGTCTCTTTCTCTACAGATTTTCAAAACCCACCTGGATATATGTGGCATGCCCCACGTGATCCTACTCTGGGGCAGGGGGGTTGGACTTGATCTCTAGAGGTCCCTTCCAACCTCTACCATTCTATGATTCTGTGTTAGCTATGCAGGTCTACAATGCCTAAGTCTGATGCGAGAGATGAGATTTAACATTCAGAGTGTGAACTTTCTGCCTAAAGTTACACAGTTCCTCATGTCAGAGCTTAGAAAGAAAAGATGTTCCAATGTCCTAATTTCTCTATCATGAAGTACAGAGAAGTAGTAAATATACTATTTAGCTAATAATTTGCTATTTCAGTAGTTAATAAGCAATGTAGAAAAAGATCAGAAACTTTTACAATGGCAATGATTGCTTTGTAAACTCAGTTACAAATTGGAAAAAATAAAAATTTCATACTGTTTCTATCAAAGGAGACACAGATCTTCAGCACAGTTTTAGCCTTTACCTCAGAAGTCATTCTTTAAACAAGCAAGGATTAGCAGCAATACAACAATTACTTATCTTATAATAAACTCTACCACTTTGCCAATTATATCAAGAGAGTTCCACTGGTGCCAGCATCTGAAGAGAGAATGTTCGTAGTGATCAACACCTCTGACAGAGCAGCTCATCGTGCCAGGATACAGAGCAATAACTGTAATTTAATAATGCTGTCTGCAGTGCCAAGCCAGCAGCTATAAGCATAGAGAATAAGCAAGTTTCAATACATGCAAAATGGCAATGCTGCAATAACTAATAGAAAGGCCTTTCTTTTCTGTTTCTGGTACAGTAAGCAGGGTTAATACTGAAGCCCAGAGGTGAGAGAGATCATTCAAAACAGTGAATTAATTCAACAATCTGATTGTGAGACTGTGAAAGAAAGCAAGACAATTAAAACTGATAAGCAGAAAAGATTCATCCTTTCTGCCTACCCTGGATTCTTTAGATAAATCAGTTTAACATTCATGACTGAACACATACATGTTGCTTCACAGACCATGTAAACAAGAAATTGGGTTAACTTCCTTTAGCACAGAAACAAAATTCAAAGTAGCCAGAAATCTTCAATGTCCAAATAAACATTAGGCAGACAACTGAGTTTAGAACTTGTTCCATTCAAACCCTGAAAATCTGGAAAAAAGTGGTTTGAGAAAATGCGTGCTTTACTTTTCACTTTTCTGTTGCCTGTGCTGCAAATGCAGTATATACTTTTCTTTTTAACCATTTTTGTGTTCTTTTAAAATATGGAAAAAAGGGCTAGTGGTGCCATTAAAATTAATCTCCTTGTCTTCACAGCAGAACATCAACATCACACTATGTCACCGAACGCTAAAGAACCTTCTATATCTCTAAATAATGACAAACATTAAACCTGTTCAATTAAATGTAGCATAACAGGAGATAGTTTTCTAAAATTCATATTGACTTTTTTGTATATGTAATTGTTTTATATGAGCCACTGTATTTTAAAGAAATTACATCTTTTCCAGTCGTGTAAACCATTATCCGTTCTGACACCCATTTAACTGGCAAGGATTCAGCCACTCATTCTAAATAATTCCATTTGCTATATATTAATCATTTAAATAGTTTTTGCTGTCTCTTATCTGAGCACCTTCAGGATAACTTCACCTGGTTTTCCCATTTATAACTAATTTAGAAAAAAAACTGTGACAGAACACAACACCATTTTTGAAACTAGTAACAAAAATGTCACTGGAAGCGGATCATTAAAACTGCAAGATATGCATTGCATCCTCCCTGTTGAGTCTGTATGCATGTTATTAAAGATACTTTTAAAGACAGTAAATCCAAAATAAATCACAACTTTTAATAAAATTCAAGTGTTGATGTTCTTAATATGGTACTGACAATATTCACGAAATACAGAGGGCATGCTTTGCTTTATTTGATTGCCAGACTAATTCAACTAAATCACAGATTTAAAGTGAATTTTGGCAGAGTGAGATATAATTTTTCCAAATTTTTTAACCATTTAGTGGAAAACACTGTAGGCAAAGATTTTGTGAATCCAGTTCAGTAGTCATATTTATAGACAGGGACACATAATTTAGGGCACATCAGTATATAATCAAAGAATCAAAGAATTCCAGGCTGGAATAAACCTCCAATATCATCAAGTCCAGCCTATGACCCACCACCAGTACATCAGCTAGACCATGTCACTAAATGCCACATCCAATCTTTCCTTAAACACCTCCAGGGATGGTGACTCCACCACCTCCCTGGGCAGTGCATTCCAGTGTCTA
>JANHGN010001154.1:83123-95502 GCA_024605025.1 Megaceryle maxima | reverse complement strand
CGTTCCTGTGTGATCTGGTGTAGGTGATCCTGCTCTGGCAGGGGGGTTGGACTGGATGATCTTTCAAGGGCCCTTCCGGCCCCTGACTTTCTGTGATTCTGTGAAAGTGCCCATTATCCTCCACACTTTGGGTTTGGGGTTATTTTTTGGAGGGTGTTGTTTTTTGTTTGGTTGGTTTTTTGCTGTTGTTGTTTTGGTTTTTTGTTGTTTTGTTTGTTTTGTTTTTTCTCACAGCTTGCTAACCTGTTGCTAGCTGTGAGTTTTTCCACAGCAGAGTGTACAAAGGTAAAGGACAAGGAAAGCAACGACACAAGGAATCCAAATGTGTTTCAAGCTGCACAGCTCCTTTTCCCATCTTTAGACTTGTATTCAAGCACCCTAGTGCACAATTCCCAAAATAGATGAGATACTATGGCAGAAAACTTTAAATCTGCTGTTTGTATACCGAATAAATAGACAAGGCTGCATTAGCCCTGGCATAAAGAACAGTGGAAAAAAGAAAGGCCACAACACATTGCCAAACTTACCAGCCCCCACCCAAAACCAATCACTCCACTTTTAGGAAACTATCATCAACTCCTAAGTCTAAGAGAGGGATCTCTGGGCTTGAATAAAGAGAACAGCAATTAGACTCATGGACAAACTCAGTGGCAAAGGAATGTCAGTGAGAAGCAAGAGAAGGTGGAATTATGAGCTAGTCCAACCACAGGGAGTTAGGCTTCTGCAGTAACTAATGATCTTTCCACTCAATTCTTTTCTGGAGCTGAATACACGAGCCTGCCTTCTACTAAGTAAAGCTCTAACTACTCAAGTACCTGGTCTGTTTTGCATGGAGGATGGAAAAAAAAAAATAAACAAAACACAGAGCTTGGAAGATTCTTTTGTTTGTACTGCTTAATAACATAAGCTTGATGACAGAACATGTTACACCTTTGAGACACATTGCAGTAGAGTATGCCTACAGCTGAAAGCAAGAGAAGTTTTTGCAGCTTGCACATATATAGTCCAAATGGTTTCAAATTTACTACTGCAAGATCTAGTGACAACGTAGTTGTGGCACCATAGCTTCCAGCATGAACTGTATACTTCTGCCAGAAAGCTAAGGTAAGTAGTCATGTTAAGCATGCCATCTGTAAAATGGTGATAACATTTTGTCTGGTTTTGGTATTACTGGCAAGGTATTGTATACATGTGAGCAGAAACTGACACTGCAGCTTATGACAACAGTCACATTCACTAGGTGGTACTGTCAAACAAATAATCATAATGCTAATAACTAGAAAGAACTATTAAGATTAATCAATATAAGAATAAATAAAAATGCTTATGTAAAACATTATAGTCTATTCATTGAAAAATTACAAACCACAAAATAAAACTGATCTGGCAAGACAGCTAAATTGTTATTGATTTGCATTGGGAATTTTTCCCGTCTTGACATTTCTAGATTTTTTATTTCAGTATATACTATGGCTCATAGTGAAGATGAAATCTATTACGAATTCCACACATCTGCTGATATGCCATTCTGAAATTAACTGTCTTGAAACCTACATTTGGAGCACACGCAAGTCATTCAGTTTCCCAATATTAACTCCTCTTACATCAATACCTGAATCTGTTCTTGTTCACCTTGTGGAACAAAAATAAAATAAAATTAAAAAAAAAAAAAAAAATCACTCCTGTAGGGTCACAAGAAACACTAGTATTTTTTGAGCCATTGTTCTGAGGAACAGAATCAGCTGAGAGGGCTAACATTTAAGTGGCTGAATAAATCAGTGACTTAAATTCTCAATAAATCTATGATGTAACCAAAGCTTTTTAAGTTCATGAAAATCTGATGATTAAATCTAAGTTTTTATTACTGTTATCCTCATTCCCCTTTTTCATATAAGAAATTTAAGTCTGTTTTAACAAGGATTTTGTCATACAATGTAGACTTTTAACATCTAGTATTTTCTACAAAGCTTATGTATTGCTACTCATGACCCACAAGTACAGTAATGGTCAATTTGAGATGCAGATCAGCATCTCTGAAAGTTATACCTCTTAGCAGGGATTATATGTAAGCATGTCAATATGCACTGATAGAAAGTTACACGTCACCTACATTGTAACTGAGTGTATATATCAACCACTAAGAAGTTTGTTAAACAAAATTAATTCTGACTTAAAAGCCTTTTACAATTATTTTTCTTCTATGCTTCTCTAGTTTCCTGTTGAAATAAAAATTACTGTGTGATAGCATGTCATAGTCAAATATTTGAGAGAGACATAATACATGCTGTTTGTCTCACAGATACTGTCTTGAGTTTTACATTTGCTATCCTCAAAACTCAATGGTGATCTAGTGATACTGGATATAAGCAATGTAACTATTTTTTTTTTGTGGGAAAGGTTAACATTTAAGCTTTACAAACCAACAAGCTATTTCCTGATTACTCTCCCTCAATCCTTATCGCTAAACTAATTCATCATGTCTTTTGTCCTCCACTGTTAGTCTCACACTCCCACACAAGGAATTAATCAGAGAGCAACAAACCAATATCTATGTTATCTGATAGCATTAAATGACACATTTCTTTATTAACAAGAAAAAAATCTATTTATCAGAGTTCCAGGTTCAGGCTTTACATGCAGCTGACAGGACATTTGTGGGTTCAGCTTCAGATATGGTGTAACACTGAAAGGGCTCAGAACATTTCTGTTGATCATCATCTGACAGTCCTCTTCCTTATCTGGAGAATTTTAGACTTGGTCTGCCATCTAGCCCTGCCATCTACATGCCCCGTACTAATCTACCCACTGTAAAACATTCATTCAGTAGTAGAAGCTGGAGATACCCAACCAGGAAAACACTCAATACAATGAGAAGACAACCTCATATGCACTTCAGCAGCAGAGGCGCCAAGGTCTAGTACAGACAGGCCAGAACTTTGCAAGACAGAAAAATTAAATTAACATTACGGAACAGAGTACAAACTGGGTTGAAACAATGAGTCATTCAGGGGACAGAAAATCGCACAGAATTTTCTACAGAAAAAAAATGACAGGTGGGCTTTGCTGAGAATGTTGACTTTGTGGGGGTTTTTTGTTTGTTTTTTTGTTGTTGTTTTTTAAATAAACAGTATTTTGGGTTAGACAGAATTTTTCTCCAAACTGTTTATAACATAAAAGACTACAAAATTATTATTTCTTGTGTCCACTTCTGCAAACTACTTAAAGTTAGAAAACAGAAACAAATGAATATAACATGTTGCAAAGGTCTTACATTTTTATCTGATACTTCACTTGATACTCAAGGAGAAAAGTCATATGTTACTTTGAAGATGTTCCTAAATTAAAATTCCTTGTACAAATTAGAAACTTTGACATTTAAAATGAATTTTAATAGGGTAATAAACTCAGGAAGTTTCATAACTCCATCCAAGATATGAGGCATCTCTGACCTAATGACAGCTTGCTCTGAAAGAAAGTCATCATTAAACTCTCATGAGGCAGCACACTGATAGATGCTTTAGAGTGACTTGAGTGATAAAGACAAATATGAAAGAAAAACAGTCGTCTATTTTTAGCACGATCTTAACAAGGACTTCAAAAACATCACGATATTGTGGGATTTTCTCTATACTCACATCTGTAGGAGGACTTACTATTTGGTATTTTTCTTAAACACTGAATAGCCAAAGTTTTTATAGTATTTCCATTTTAATAAAGCTACTTCTCATCTCCTTTCTTCCAGACTAAAACCTGAAAGTTGATAACAACCAGGCTAAGTGGTCAGAAACCAGGAAATGAAGAACAAGAACAATGAAAATTAGACATTTCCACCTACCTATTCCTTGGAGCTTGACTTCTTAAGAGGTGGTTTTTGTATAATTAATCCGTAAAACATTAAACACCATATTCAGCACTTCTTGGCATGCCATACAATATAAATAAATATCAACCTTTAACATTTTTTTAAACAACCAGCTTGATACTTTTTCTAATTATGTTCCTGTTATTGAACCCCAGTGCTACAACGAATTCACTGTGTTTTTATCTAGCCTGCTGTTAAAAGACTTTGATCCAACAAGTTTTCAGGGTCATCTTCATCATCAATCACTGCTGCTCCCACAGGCTTCAGTAGGACTTATTTGTCCAGCACCTCTCAGCACTGAGTCTCTTGATCACAATCCTGCCTGTCAGAGGGCTACAAAGCTTCCCTGGATATCCTTCCCACAAATATAACCTCTGTGTACATCAAATCTTAGGTATATAGATCCCCTATTACCGATAAGAGATGACATGAAATGCAGCTCATGTGACTTTATAGATTTTACATATTCCTAGAGTTAACATTCCTCAAGGTTTTGTCTTTAATTTACTATTATTTTAGTCAGAATAAAATATAGGAGTTTAAAAATTATATTTCTTTACAGAATATTTTGTAATAATGTAGAAAATATAAAGTAATACCATGGAACTGAAATAATCCAACAAATTGCAGTAGTAACAAAATTTTCATGGAAGATATTCCCTAAGTGATGCTCAACAAAATTTTGAAAAAACTTATCAGATGGGCAGTCAAGTAAGGGAGAAACTATCAAAATTTGGTTTATTGCAATATAAGATGGAAAATATGAATTGAGAAGCAGAATGTTGCTCTTTAAGACTGTTATAACTGAAATAGCAAGAATAGCCTTGGAGGGGGTAGGTGAAACTTTCCAACAACTCTGTTCTTACAGAGATCTGAGATAAAAGTAAAACTCTTAAATATACGTTCCAGACTAAAAATGAAGTCTGTATTAAGAAGAGAACTGAGAGCCCTTAACTGAGGCTTGAGAACCAGGTGTTTCCAGTGGGCCATGACACTATTTACGCTTTGACTGTCTTTTAGCAGGAATGTTCCTCCCTTCCCCCTAAAACAGGGGATACACTAAACCAGATTTGAAACAGTCAAACCTACAAACAACCAGATCATAAATAAGTCACAGAAGCTTACAAAACCAGCATTAGATAATGAATGGCTGCAATGCCATGGCCAGCTGCAGGTAATAAAGATTGCCAGTTGTTACCCTCAATAGATAAACAACAATGCACCCACCAGGCTTGTCAAGACAGGAATCATTCAGGCAAAAGCTGTACTGGTAACCCTGCATTAACATCAATCACGCATCAGAATGCATCCTTCTCTCAATTAATACTCCTTCCAACTCACCTCATTAAATCTGCTCTTTTCATTTCACTACCAAGCAACAGTTTCTGACAAAGCAGCAGTAGTCTGGATTCTTGAACTAATAAAAATTGTCATCTATGTATTGATAACTGCATGTTCCCAAATTACCTTCCAAAACAAGATGTGAAAGAGTCAGAGGCAAATGGAAATGTGTATAAAAATATAAAAGTGTGTGTACTCCTGTGCATGTATGAACAAGAGATAAACCATACCAGTAACACTGAAGAATTCATATTGCATTACACAATTTAAAACAAAATACTGAAAGGCAACCATAAAGTATCTAAACATTTTAGAATTACTAAAATAGGCACATTGTGGTCTATATAAGTAAAAAGGTCACAAAAAATATTATCTCCCTAAATAAGAATAACCTTTGTGAGTTTGAATCAAATTCTATACTTGGTATTTTCTTTCATTTTGCTCTTCAGAAACAAGAAGGAAGAGGAGTTCAGAGGAGGTAGGATTAAAAAGAAACAACAAACATATATCAGCTTTTCATCTTTATTCATTTTGGTTTCACCACCAAGGCAAAATATTCCCTGCCTATTTATCTGTAGTGGAAGAGAATCTTGCAGAAACTTGTGTGTAAGATTTTTCAGGGAAGAAGTACTATCTTGTCTCTCAGGGAAACCTAAACTATTGCCAGGCTAGTCAGCCTACTTGTACAAGATTCTGAAAATTAATTAGTAGCATTACTCATACAACCAGTAATATGAAGAGCACTTCAGAAATATAAGAGAAATTCTAGTATGATTACCACTGTGTATTAGTTGCTTCACAGCAAACTGACACACACCCTTGGACATAGACTGACTTTTACCATACACCCCTGTGAAAAAAAAAAAAAACATTAAAATAATAAAGTTTAGAAAACTCTGCTGGAGAAAAAGCTGACTAAAAGCAAGTTGAATAAGTTGTACAACGCTGCCTCTGCTAGAGCCTGAAAAGGCAGAGGGATGGAGAACCCCCACACTCTTTTCCATCAAGTAATTTCCCCTACTTAAGTGCCCCAGTGGCAGAGTTCCCACCCTTCTTCCCACTAACACCTACCACATACATTATCAATTAGCAAGGGGGGGCATCATCATCCTCCTCAAGACTAGTTTCAGCACTTTCCCCTTTGAATTATCTCCCAGCTCAGAAGACAAACACTACAAGCCTTTTCCTTATTTTTAAGCACATACATCTCCTGACCATCCATTTTATGTACAAATTCTCTCATTTATTCTGAAAAAAATGCCAGCCTTTGTCGTCCTCTTATTGTACGTAGTTAATGAAGTGTTTTTGAAAATTGTTCCACATCCCCACACTTTGTTATTTCACCTCTCATCTTATTAAAAGATTGCTTTATAGATGTCTTATAATCAGAGTTATTTGGGGGTTTTTTACATTATCAAAGGGAAAGATTTAATTAAAAAAATTCTACTTTATTGCATGCCAGATAGGCTTAGTTTGCAATTAAACACTTCTGGTAAGCCAGCAAATAACCAGTGGGAAGCAGAGAAATTAGGAGACATACTACTCATTTTGAAGGCAAAATCAGAAAGAAATTTGTAACATAACACAGATACTGGATCATTAATATGAATACCAGTTGCAGAATCAAAGCCTTTCTCAAATTTTACATTGCCTAAATGAAGTACATGTTCAATAAAAAGTTACTTCTCAATTTTACATCTTTTAATTGAGTATAAACACTCCGACAGTATCAACAGTGATGACACTGCAGTATAGCTGTTTTCTCATCATTTCACCAAAAAGTAGAACAATATGAAAAGAAACATTTATTCAAATGAAGGATATCTAAAAATAGCATTAAGAAGTTTTAGGACAGATGCCCTCATTTCTCGTGCACCAAAGTTGATTTTTAAGCAAATGACATGAGTTCTAAGAGACAAAGAGCAGCAGTAACACTGCACTAAACAACTACAATGACACAGGGGGCAGAACATCCTAAGTACACCTGGGTAAGGTGAAAAGAAGCAGGATGATTTGGTTTACAAATCAGAATATACTTATTAAAAAAACCAAACAAATGTGAATGCATTTTTAAAGTGAAGAAACAGAGAAACCTTTAGAACAACAACAAAAATCATTCTACTTAGCTAAGAAGACAATTTCAAATTTTTTTCATCCATAGATGTTAAACTGGAAAACCAAGTAAATCCATGACCCATGATATTTGTTTCTGCCCAGTTTATCTACCCATTTCAGTAGGTATTTAACTGAAAACTGAATCATGAAGGAGACAAAAATAGCACATGCGGAGAAAAAAGCATGTACACACTGCGTAATTTTACAATATCTGGCTCTTGTTCTGATTTGTCTAATTAGAGGAGTGTGATTTCCTTCTTAGCATTTCAATTTGTTATTGTCAAATACTATCTGAATTTTAGGAACTGAGAAATAAGCTAAAATAAGTGCTATTTTAAATACCATTCCTATGGAAAATCATCAGAATTCACAGCTTTTCATAATTTTCAACTTCTTTTTTTTTTTTCCTATCATTGCTTATTCTGTTCCTTGAAAACAGTCTTCCAATTAGAAGTTCTTTCAATTTAAGAAATCCTCATTTTGACTAAAACTTGCCTTTGGGGTGCCCTATTTTTACTATCATAAGCCTAATCAGGAAATAAACCTGCTGCCAGATTCTCTGTAAACACGGATTGAAGCAGGATAGCTCTGAAAAAAAGACTGCAAAAGGCAGATGAGATGTTTAATGGAAACTGAAATAACAGCATTGCTGCAGACAAACAGTAGTGTTAGCAAACCTGAAGCCTACCTAATCTTAAGACACCACAGTTAGAAAGATACAGTCAAACTTCAATGCCAATAGTTCAGTAGCTATATATGCATCTGAGGGAGTCACTCCTAAAGCCAAAGGGCAACCTGACAGAAATCACAAGAGATGCTTACCAGTAAATTTAATTCTTTAATAATTTTTCACTAAAACTAGTGGACTTAAATGCTGAGCTGACACACAAGACCAAAGAAGTAATTATATAACTCCTTGTATAGAACACTAAGGTCAGCACCCAGAATTCACACTTGCACCTCAAGAGTTTAAAGAAGCTATACAATTAATAAAGGCAATTTCTTGAGGGCATCAGTAGATCCAAGTAGACTTACTCTTTATGGTGCAATGTTCAACTTTGAAAAGCAAAGAAACAGAAGCACATACTGATGAAGTGAGGTAGAACCCAAGAGGGTAAGTGCAGGAAGCAGCATCCTGAGAGCAGTTAATTGGTAAGAATTTCAGATTTGGAGGTGACTGGAGAGGGTGCTTGGAGCTGAGTGCAAATCAAAGTAACCTGTTCAACTCCTAGGGCATTAAAGGAAAGAAATTTCTGTAGCCTTGCAAATAAATAGATTTATTCCTAATAATTCTAACATGCTTTTCTTCTGATAACTTCTGAACTTCAGTTGGTTGGCCTACCTAATTGGTTAGGCAGGAAGAACAGCATTAAGCACGAGCAGAATAGAAGCTGCCATTAAAGACAGCATTAGCATCTCAACAGGAAACAAGATATGGGAAGTAATATTAAAACAAATAAGGGAACCTAGAAACTGATACAGTTTTCAGGACGTAAGAGAGCTAGATTGAGGCTGCAGAACAGAAACTCAAGGGGCCACTGGAGAAAGACAAACTTCACTTAAATGGAAAATGTTGGTCCCATTTTAAGTACCTGTGTCTGTCACTAATCTCAAGAAATGCAGTAATTTTATCATTAATAAACTCATTACTAGAAGTTGTGCAGAGGAAGTACATGTACAGGAACCATTTCCTGCTATACCTGCTGTACCTTTTGCTTTCCTCCTAATCCACAGTGCAATCTTCTGTCATAATCTCTTTTCAAACTAAGTAGCTACAATCTGCACTTAATCTGTGAGACCTGCACAATAGCAGCACTTCTCCATGAGGGGAGATAGGCACATTTGCACCACTCAGTATCCTATAAACCTTGTTAGAACAGTATTACATTATTCCTAAAATGCAAGCATCACTTCTTTTTCTGGATCAAGAGCTTGTTAATGCACAGAACAGGATTCATCCACATGAAACAAAATGTAAAACCTCTGATCTGTCACAGAACTGTAAAAGCTAGCAATTTCCTTCCTGCTTCCTCTGACTTAATGGATGCAAACAACTTGCTAATAACCCAGAGATGAAGAACTCAACATACGATCTGAATCTTCTTCCTTTCCATGCAGTGCTACCTAAGCCCTTCAATCCCATCCCAATTCCACCACAGAGACATTAAGGAATATCTATTTGGTCAGTTTGCTTTCTTCCTCCAAATCTTATGAGATTGGAAGCACTAAATCCTCATTGTAGTAATGGTCCTTCAGATGTACATTCAGTGCAACACCTCTTTTCAAAAGCAGAGTTCTTCCTCCCAACTTCTTTTCCTTTTAGAGTAACAATGAATTAACAACAGACTGTCATATCTTGATAGTCAGAGACCAACCAAGGCATGCAGTCAAAAATAAAGAAAGGGAAAGAGGCAAGGATGACGTGGTAATCACAGGAGACAACCAAGCAAACTTTAGGGCATGGAGATGTGAAGAAGGGGTGGCAGCAGAGGAATAAAGTCAAGAAACTTGAGTGGAACGCAAGGACAAAGATCATCAGAAAAAGAGCATAGTAGGAACATAAATACAAACAATCCTTATATCCACAGTCCTTGCTATCGAGATGAGCCCCCATGGAATCAGGTACTGCTTATTCTGTGATTATGTGGGCTTGATGTAGCTTGCCATGTTTTAATTAAAAAGAATGATGTAGTGTGCCACGTTTTAATTAAAAAGAATGTCATTAGAAGAAATATATTTTACAGAAAACTTCTATTTTTGAAGTAAAAATGTATATTCAGAGATTTTATGCTGTTTATAGAGAAAAAAATCATTCATTTGCAAACGTGGCTCTACTTACTGTAGAACCATCACCACTTCTTAGAACTCAATGAGGAATGCTTTTTTTTTTTCCTCCCCTCCACCAGTATGATTATCACAATACTATGCAATGAGATAGACAGAAACAGCAGCAGCCTCCAGTGATCTCCACTTAACTGATCAGTTCTTGGTTGTTACAAGGTAGCCTGGTTTTCTCACAAGAAAGGAGAAACAAGCATTAATTAACCAGGATGCACCAATACAGTTTTATAGCACTCCAGGGATTCTAAAGCTTTTAGAGATGGTACAATTATTTTGAAATTTTCTAGAGAGCACTAAATATCAAAAATAGAACCTGTTCTCAGCTAAGCTGAATTACCTGTTTATCACTCATGAGAGTAAAATCATTTAATAAAGTATTATGCAAAGTTCACTGAAAAAGCCAGCACAAGAGACTAAAGATCCAGAGGCCTTTTATACTTTTACAAAATATTCAATTGACATGGACAAGGTACAGAAAATTGCTTAGAAAAGACTCAGAGTTTTATAAACTAGGAAAAGAAGTTTGTGTTAAATTTTTATTGAAGGAATTAGACTTTAATGGCCAACCTATGTAATATTCTGTAAATCAGCAGTAGAGCCTGGCAGCAAGAACATAATAGCATCGGATTTAACACCACCATCTCACTAATTGAAAGGACCTGACCTCATCAGGGTCATGCACTGCAAGTCAGAATGATAATACTGCAAATTATCACTGCTTTGCAGATGCCAGAGTCTCCTACCTGTAAAGAGAATGTAACTAAGCACGTTACATTCTGTTGACAAAAAAATTAAACCTTTCCTAGTCTACATGGTTTGTAAAAGTTTTAGAAATAGAAAAAGCTAAGGTAAGACAAAATGCTGGGGTGCAAAAAGTTTTATCCCCCCCACACACTGTTCCACATATTGATATTCAAGTTAGTCTTGGAACTTTCTGGGACATGAGAAATTAGAAGTTTGTAAGCAGTGATGTGTACACGCAGCATCGACCCAACATTACAAACTTTACTCATACAGTTTGCCTCATTCATATAAATTTCACTAAAGCCAATAAGACAAACTAAAAACCTGACTCATGCAAGAAAGGGTAGGAAAAGAATCTTAGAGATATGTACTTCAACATGTAGTCTTCGGACATTCAATCCCCAAGATTTCTTCTCCATTTTTGAAAAACAGCATTCGAAATCTATAAGGAAGAGGATGTGACTGGCAGAAATAACATTTCAGTTCTTGGTAGGTAATTTTCTTGTGATAAAGGTGTATTCAGCATATGTATATAGTGAAAATTCTACATCACAGCTCTTGGCATTTAATTAGGGGTAAAGGAAAATGTGCAGGACTAGAATTTTAAGTGTTAGTTTAATAACCTTTATCCAGCTCATTTCTGAATTATTTTCTTCCTCTCTGGAGAGGCTCCTAATGTCAAATACTGGTATTAAGGTGAGTCATGGTTACTGAAGAGGCACAGAGAAGGCACATGACAAAATTATTAATTATAGGGAGGGAAGGAGTCAAAGTAGTTTTTTTCAGTCCATAAGTGTCCTTCTAAACCAGAATATTTAATATTGAATTCAAATACACTTTCAGTAGTCAATAGCCATTCAAGTCTTACTGGTGTCAATACAAGTTTGGGATTTAAGAAAGTCATCTAAAAACTGTTGTAGAACAGATTTTTAGAGGGCATTGGAGATTGAGAGAGCACAAAGACTTTTTTTTTTAAATAAAGAAAATTGGGCAACTATTCTATATTTAAGACCTATGATAAGTTAAGCCAATTCAATACAGTAATCTGAAATACACATTCATACTGCTGGCTGCTATTGTTCATTTTTCGGATTCCTTCCTTCCACATCAAATGTTAAGAATTGGTCATCTTGGGTACAACAGAACAGTTTGGTCAGTGCTATTTTCTGCTAAACTGAAATACAACACCTCAATTCTAACACCAAAAGATACATAATTTGATACATAAAAACAGGTTTGGACCACTCATATGCCTTTTTGTTCTTTTGCATTTTTTTTTTTTTTCCTTAGAATAGACCTGACTGTGCTTTCTCTGTCATAATTCTCAAGGGTATCAAATACAACCTCTTTTATTAGGTTCTATTGATTAGGTTTTACTAGGTGGTTTTTTAATTAACATTATCACTCCTGTCACAGTTAACATATGAAATGTTTGGTTCTTCTCACCTGGTAAAACATACATACAGAACACTGATG
>JANHGN010001154.1:71023-81085 GCA_024605025.1 Megaceryle maxima | reverse complement strand
AAATTATCTCCCTCGCCCAATTTAACATAGGAAATTTTGGTTTCTTCCCCCCTGTAAAAAAAAACAAAAAAAAACTTGGTGGTTTTTTTGTCCCCCCCCCCCCCCCATATTCAAAATAATAGTAATTTAAAAAAATGTTCTCTGCCCTACAGGAGTTCCACTCCTAAAAGAGGTAAGGGTCCCCTATTTTAAGCACCTAGCTCCTCAAGAACAACAATCTTCCCCTAGACTTAGGGGAAGGATTATTTGCAAGGTAATGTTGTATCTTGTGTTGAATATTTAACAGGATTCAGAAGACCACACTGTATTAAGTAAGAAGCAGATCCATTTTTTAATTAAAAAATAAACTCTCTAAAATACACCCATGATTATCTCCTGCTTCTCTCACCCATGATCACAGTAGAGAAGAAAAACTTTTACAAATACAACACACAGGAAGGAATACCTTATTTCCCACTGTCCTTTCTGCATTGACTCCAAAAACCTGAGATGTTATTTCCAATATTTACAACTCAAGTATACACTGACAAATATTTAACATTTCATGGGAAACCTCTTTTTGCCAAATATTCACCTTTAAAGATAGAATTTGCTTGCAGATTCCCCCCTCCCCCCCCCAAAAAAAAATCCCCAGATCCTTAAGCATAACAAATACATAACCCTTGATTTGAGCCAAAACTTAACCTGCCAGTAGCAGTGAATTCTAGACAGAATAGTAGTTGCTATTGCTTGGCTATTACTACAGAACAAAGCACAGGCTTATAATGTATTCCTCTGGAATTATCCATGACAATATCATATATCAATATATTTCTAGAAAGCTGTAATATTCTATTTATAATTAATATGTTGTAGTCTGTAAGTACCTACATCTGTGTAATAATTTGTTACAAATATCAGTTACTGCAGCTTAAAACCAAACAAACTCTGTTTTTCTGAACGGGAGCCAAGGAGCTACATTTTGGCCTCCCATCTATTATGCTGAGCAGGCTTCGTTATGAATTGTATCTTTGAACTAACGCTCTAATCACAATTTAAGCACAAATCTCATGTACAAATAAAGCATAAAATAAAGTTAACATATCAAATATAATTTAGGTTTCCAAAATGAAATATTTCCATTATAAGTCAAAAAAATCTCAAGTTTTTTTTTCTAGGAAACACTTTATTTACATTATTGAAAGTGTACATTATCCTTCATCCAAGTAATTCAACAAGTTAGCTTGCCTGATATATCCTATTTCTCACAAACATCAGAACATTTCACTCTGCCACTGAATTACATGTATGGAAAGTGCAAGCTGTGACTGCCAAAGGCTATGTTTGTCAATAAGAAAAACAAGACATGCTTTAAAAGATGACAAACACACTTTATGAAAGCAACTTCTGCTCTTTCTATTATAAGAGAAATGACAGGGGGAATCCTAAATTCAGCATATATTTTGCAGCAGACTGACCAGACATGATGTTAACTATAGAAATGGCAATTTCTGAACTCTACTTCCTTAAAGGAAGCTTTGAGTTTTCATTGATTACAGGTCCAATGATGAATGCAAGTGGAAGCTACATATTAGAAATAATATATCATCACCCCTGCACTGTATTAAAACATATAGTCTACATCAAATGCTCTTCTTCTGTAGCTTCCAATACATTTCTTTAACCTAGAACTTCCTCCACATTCCTTAACGTCTTGTGTTCCCAGTTATCCCTCTTTCTACAGCTTTCCTTCCCTTCTTCAATAAAACAAACAACAACAAAAACAACACACAAAAAAACCATAAACTTTTATTTAATCCTAAAAAAACCCTTACATTTCCTTCACTGCCCCTTTAAAGACATAATCTTTCATTACGCAAGCTCTTTTCCTGGCTCCCTTCAACAGTATTCAAGCTCTTCCTTTGTGTGGTTGCAGTTACTTCTGACCTTATCACCAGGAGACAGAGCTTGCTCTGGTGGTTGTTTTGTGTTTGTTTTGGTTTGTTTGTTGTGTTTAAAAAAAAAAAGTTATGTATAATATAAGAATTAGAAAGCTTTTTCTAAAAATAAAAGAAAAAAAGAAAAAGGACGGTAGTTTTGATAAACCTCCTGCTACCAGTTGACAGTCAGGAGAAAAAGCTATCAGTAAAGATCAGGACTGAATATAAACAAAGTCTTCTAGATGTTAAGTGCCATTACAATGCATGAAACCTAAAAATTAGGACACAGGCATTAAAATATTCACAAAGGAAGCAGAGAAGTTCTGACTGAGTTTTCATCTCTGCTTTAGAGACAGCTGGTTGCCTTGTTCAGAACTGTGCAAATCTCTGCTTCACACCTAAATGTGGAGCTTTAAAAAAAGCAGAGGCCAGATTATACACAACCAGATCCAAGTGCACAATATCTTCATATAATCTTGTGGTTACAAACAGAAAGTATTTCTCTCAAATTTTAATTTCCATGAAAGTACAAAATTTCAGACTACTACATGATTGCAGACCACTTCAGTAATTCAGTAACAGTTTTTAAGATGCATAGAGGTTATTTGCAGAAGCAAAAAGGGTACAAGCAGACATATCCTTTAATAAAGTTTCCACTAAGTATGATTACTGTCTGAATCAGCTCTGTTCAAAAGTGTATCCTTCAATTATTAATGAGCATTAATTGAAGTCTCGAGCTCCACCCACAAAAAGAGCTTAATTCAAAGTTTATTCCATGTCCAATCACCATAACATTGTGATTTAGAGACAAAAATATATGCCAGCATCCATATTAAGTCTTTAAGCTCCTAAAAGCAAAACAAACCTTTTTACTATGACTTCCTTTTAAACAACCACCCATCATACTGAAAGTGATTCTGTGTATGAAATGATACTATATATAGGATAGCACATTTGAATTATAACAAAATCAATGGAAGGTGATTGTTCTATATTTTGTGTTTGATATTTCTTTAACAATCATCATTGCAGTCTGTCTAAACAATTCTCTGTGCACTGACATTCACAATAATGTGTTTTCATCATTAAGTTAGATGCTGTCATTAGGTTTCAGAAAAGGTTATACTTGACAGCTTTTTTTTTTTTTTTTTTTTTTAAACACCTCACTGCATCATTGGGATATGAATGCAACACTTTTTACATCTGTCAGTTTTAGTTATATTTACTTGAATACAAGCATTAGTAACAGATTACTGGAAATCTGTAGAGAGATGATGAATTAGTTATATTCTTATTATCCAACATTGGAGCAGGACCAAGAGAGGAGGGTTTATCACATTCTCTGCTAAGATAGAACCTATCCATCAGCCAGAACAACCTTCTCCAAAGCTTGAGAAATGCAGTTTGTGAAATGCATAGTTATTCAGACCTCATTATTTGAAAGGTAATACCATACCAGCTTTTAGAATACCTTTTGATTTCCTAGAACTGTTTTGTAAAATACTTCTTTGATTGCCAATAAATGCAATAACTTGAGGTACAAGTATAAAACACACTTAACCTACTCTAAAGCCTACTTCTCATATTCATCTACTAGTGTACAGAGGCTCTGAATAGAATTTCCCCTTCCACTACCTTGAATACTCTTTTACACTTAAAAGAAGATGCCTATGATTGAATCTCATCAACAGAGGAAAGCATTAGGAAATTTCTGTACACCTTGAGGTGAATGAAACACGTATTTGTGCACACAGACCACAAAAACTGTCCATCCTCAGTGAGGATCTTTGCTTCATAAAGTGCTATAGGAAATGGAATCTCCTGAGGATACCTGCAAATAAAACAAAACTGTTTCCAACAAGGGGTGGGGGGAAAAAAAAAAAAAAAAAAAAAAGGCATGCTCCAGTATAATGACATCATCCTAGCTGTATAAAAGGAATAATACATGTACTGAAAGACAAAAAAAAAACCCACACACCCTATTTTAAAAGGCTGGCAGTTATGACTAGAATAAATAATAGCCTCTGAATTCTAGAGTTCAGTTAGACTTAAGCCCCAAACTGTCCCCCTCCAAAACCTCAAGTAATACACATTTGTTAAAATAAACCTAATTCCCTCTTTTTACGTATACATACACACACTTAAATATATAATAAATATATGTTCTTAATTTAGAAAAACAATTTTCTTTATATCTGTTGATATTTCAAAACCTCAGTGCATTAGTGCTAGAGAGTTTTCATGTAAGAAATATGGGGGGGGGGGGGATGTGGATGAATAAATGTTGTCTTAAGGTTCTTTAAATCTCAACCAATTAAGCATCAACTGCCAGAGAGTGTAAGCTGCTTTGTAAGCTTCTCACTGATATGAAAAGCCTCCTCATTTATTCATGTCATTGGTGAGTTCTGCTCCAGGGACAGCTGCAGTTAGGTACCTCTGTGTTCAGCACAAGTGTCATTTATATGTAGCCTAATTCCCAAAATGTTCAAAAGAACAAAGGAAGATTTTGACCCGATGAGAAAAAAAGGCATGACAAGTTGAACATCAAACCAAGAAACTTTGCTTTAATGTCTATCTGATAGCTGTGGCTTCTTCCTCTGCAGTTGCACTGCTGATTTGGATAGTAAAAGTAATGGTCATCATTTAGTCTACACAGACAGTAATAAGGCAAATCTAACCCAACTATGAATATACCTGACTGACAAAAGGTTTTAAAAGCATAAAGCTAAATCATCTTAAAGATTAAATCAGTGACAATTACATTCTACACATAGCCTGAACAGTATCATGAGAAAAGACAGCTTCCTTCTTTATCTTTCAGTTCAACTCTGCAATAAACATCCACCCACACTGCTGCTGAGCTCTGCAGGACCACATTGATTCCCACAAGCCCCTGCTGGGATTGCAGCACAGCTTTCTCTCAACAGGCTCACTGTCTACCCAGTAGCAGAGCGGAATGGGACAGCTCTGCACAGCCAACTCTGTGTGAGGATGACTCTACATGGGCCTCTCATGGGAGGTGGAGGGTTGGCCCCATGGAGAGAACAAATGCCAGAAAAGTATCTCCAAAGAAAGATTAACTATCTGATTCTCAGTCACATGTCATCTGTACATTTCTGAATTGGTCAGAGGAATGAGCTCTTACTCAAACCTAGTTAAGATCAGTCTGAAGGAGTCAAGGAAACACCTTAGTTTAGGTTCTCTGTAATGGATATCCTAAATCAAATACAGCAACTTTATTCAGCGCCTTTAATCTGAAAGCTTCTCTTCACACAGACATGAGGCTACTTGGAAAATGGTCTCAAAAAAATAGACATTATATCAGCTTTGGTCCTGAGAATATCTGATGCTGGCTGCAAGTCTGTACAGCTAAAACTCAGTTGCTAACCCTCTAACTGCCAAAGAAATCTCAAAGCAATACTAATTCTGTGTAGAAATTATGTTAGAGCAATTTTTCTTGCAGGGGCAGGGAATTTGTGAGGAAACTCAGTAGTGGTTAATTGCTGGATGTCCAGATGGAGATGGGTGACAAGTGGTGTCCCTCAGGGATTCCATGCTGGGACTGGTGCTGCTCAATATCATCATCAATGATAGAGAGAGTAGGATTGAGCACACTCTTAGCAAGTTCCCAAAGGGAGCAGAGAAGTGTACCAACATTCTCCCTCCACAACTTCCTTTTTCATCTGGGCCACCCATTCTTCTGGGGACCTCAGCCCCCAGCTGCCATTAGGGTTAGGGCTGGAGATCGGAGAGCCACAAGGGATCCTGGGACTGCAAAAGGCATGATAAGGGTAGAAAAGCACTACACCAACATTCTCCCTCTACACCTTCCTTTCTCAAGTGGGCCAGCTGATGTGCTGGGACTTCAGCCACAGGCTTCTCTTAGGGTTAAGACAACAGAAGCAAAAGCCCAAAGGAAAGAGTAACAATTGCACCATTGTGCTGGGTGAACTCCTCAGCAGACCAGTGATCTATCTGCAGAATGTCGTGTTCAAGAGTTACAGTTCTGTTAGAGAAAGCAAACTAGTGGCCTTATTTCTGGGAATTGGAGATAGCCAGAGATGCAAAAGTCCAATCGTAACTCAGAAGAAAAAAAAAAAAAAAACAACCCAGAAACCAAAGCAGCTTAAAACCTAATGACTGATCACTTTTTTTCCTTTTCCTATTTTGGGGATTTGGTTTAGGTTTTGGTTGTTTGGGTTTTTTTGGTTTTGTTTTTGTTTTTGAAAAATTAGTCATAGGGACATATATTTCAACTATTCTATGCTTGCTCATTTGTGTTATTGTTAAGTCATAAGGACAAAGAACTTAAATAATGTATGCTTAACTTCCTTCCAAAAGCAAACCACAGGATGTAGTGATAAGACAAGGGGCAATGGTTTTAAACTAGAGAAGGGTAGCAGTTCTTTACTATGAGGGTGGTGGAAAACTGGAACAGGTTTCCTGGGGAGGTGGTGGAGGCCCTATCCTTGGACACATTCCAGCTCAGGCTTGATGGGGCTCTGAGCAACCTGGTGTAGTTAAAGATATCCCTGCTCATTGCAGGGGTGTTTTTTGGCTAGACAACTTTTAAGGGTCCCTTCCAATCCAATGCATTCTATGATTCTACAAATTAATCCTCCAACAACAGCTGATAACTACTTTATACAGCAGTTCACCTCTCCAAGTTCTTGATGCAGTACACATAGATCACTTACCATGGAACTTTTCATACCTGCAACTCACAGACTAAATACTACTGCAGATTTTTAAACAAGCAGATCAAACATAGCACATTTTATTTGCAAGTAATTCTGCATATACACATTCACTTCACACTGGGCATTCTTAAAGTCAAGCACATAAAGTGAAAACTAGAAAGTGAAACATCTTTCACAGACTGAAGACAGTTAAAGACCATGCAGTCCACCTTCAGTACTTTCTGATATTCATGTTATTTTCAATTCAAAAAGAGTAGATACTGGGTTTTACTTCCTAATTTACAGCAGAACAGTATGGTTTTGAATCAGTGGAGTTTGGTTCATCTTTTAAAGCCATTCTAAATGCAAAGATCTACAGACAACAATTTGAAATCAAGAGTGCGTAAACAGAGACTCAACTGTTGCTACACTAGATCAAGTTTCTGTAATTATGTCACATTGTCTTCAGACTGGTTTGCCTTAATATCTGTAAAATCACAACACCTCATAGTCAGCGAATATACTATTTTTCATCAACTTTTTAGCACCAGTACATCTCACATCTCAGCTTTTCTTCATGCTTTGAGAAACTTCTCCTATGGCAATTTTCTACATAGGCAAGAGTTATCCTGCTTCCCTGATATATGCATATTTTGAACAGTTATTTTGTTCTGTTAACAACTAAACAGTCCATTAAAGTGTGTAATTGAAGGGGACTGGGACAGGAACAACTTTAGTTTTGAATCTAGGGAAAACAGTAATTCCCCCTGCTGTTTTCAAGCATCTCTCTTCTGTGGGAAGTATATACCTCTACTCCTCTGTATCGGGGGAGGGAGAAAAGAAAGTGGAAAAGAATCTTTATGGACGTGCTGCCAAGGTGAGAATCTCAAAGGCTACATTAATCAAGGAAAAGCTACATTTTCAACACTTCACAACTTTCATACTGAAAAAATGTCAAGAGAATGAAAAAAGCACTCTTCCCAAGAATCTTGAAGCCTGTTAAAGCATATTTGTAAGAACAAAAAACCTACAAGGAATACTATTCACAGATAAGCCATTTTCCTTAAGTCGCATTCAGTTCAAGAATAAAATAGTACCTGGAAGAGTGACATGATGGTCAGCTGTCAAAATGAAATTTAATTTAGCAGTAACAATGGGCAAGGAATGTCAGCCTAAGTGCTCAATAAAAGACATGAAGAACTCCTTGAATGAAATGCTTTTAACATAAGTTGCATCTGTAATAAATTTTTAACTCCATCTCTGCAAAGAAAGAAGTACTATGGAATACTTTCTTCTTACAGTAATTTTTTAAATACATAAGTTATGAAAATTACCATTTTTCCTTTATTTCTCCATATATCTTTGTAAAAGGTATTGATGCTTTTTCTAAAAATAGAACAATTGTCTAGACAGTCCTAAGCACATTTACTTCACTGAAGACAGAAGCTGCTTTGTTTCTCTGCTGCAGAAATACAGCACAAAAAGCTACTAGGTAGGTTCTGACAGTAGCTTGTGTAATTTGCTGATGTTTACTTGATTTAGTAAATCAATATAAAAATAATCACCTTTACCCAAATGGTATAAGCACTTAAGTACCTGAAAAAGTAGAAGCTGCTTACCAAGTCACTGGATCACTTTGTGAAGGCCTGTGGTAGAAGTTACTCTTGGAAACTAATCAACCTTTAAGTGATAGAAGTGTTTTTGCAAAGCCTGGGGCATTGCACAGATTTAACACCCCACCACCCCACCCTAACTTTGTGAAGATTTCATAAGGAAAAACAAACACACACACACCACCACACCACAACAAACCACACCACACAACCAAAACCACACACACAGCACTCTGAAAAGGCCAAAAAACAATCACAGGTGTAATCTCAAGAGAGCAGAAAACAAGACTGTGACCCAGGTCTAGAAATAGTGAGCAAGGATTTCCCTACTGAAGCTATTACACTCACAGCTGGAGAAGTAAATATGAGTATTTTACTAGCAAGAAGCTAGAACTGAACTAGAAGACTTATATCATCTTTTTCTCCTTCCAGAATACTTGCAGGCCATTTTTTTTAATCACTGAGCCAGCAGACAGCATATCAGCTTCAGAGCACCACAACTCCTACTCTAGTTCATTACTTCTAAAAGCCATACAGTTAACATCACTGAGATAAAAAGTCTGAGATCTCTCATTCTAGCCCTTGTTGCTCAGAAAGTCAAAAAATTAGTTTTTAACAAAATACAGATCCCTGATAGTAAGCAGTACTAATCAGGTCTGAAAAAAAGCAACTCTGCAGGGAGTTATCAAGAGGTGTTAGATGACATGTTATTTAATACATTACCATAGTCAACAAGAATTTCAAATTTAAGGGAATAGCGAGACAGGGATAGCAGCTTGTCCAACATGCTTCTTTTTTAGTTAAACTGGATAGGAAGACTAACTTCTTGAGAGATATTCAGTACTCGTGCCTACTTTTTGCCTTGTTTCCATGAGCTTATCTTCAGATAAATGCAATTCAACCTTACTGAATCATTTAAGAAATTCTAAAAGCATCTATCTGAAAATGTATAACATGAACTAAGGTGACTATGCTTTACAATGCCACATGTGAACACGAGGACTAACAGGAGCTGACTGACAGTCGCATGGGTTACTCTCCTGCAATTACTGACACGATATCACTGCACATGAACTTCTGTAACAGCACCACCTTTACTATGAACACTTAAAGATAACAGTGATAAGATACTGTATTTTCTACTAAAGACAAATTATTTCTCAGGACATATGATGCTAGGGATTGATGTCTACTTTTCCACTTCAATAAAGGAATAAAATTCCAAATTTAAAATAAGTTTTTGTAAAAAGTATTAACTCTACAAAACAAACAAATAACCCACATAGTATAGTCAAGCAGTTTCAACGTATTCTTTTAAAGCATTGTAAAAAAAATGTATTTAAGAAATACTCTGAAACATGTCTATGATGCTACCAAAAAAACCAACAAACCTCCAAAACCTTTAATATAATATCCATTTTAAGTCAGTGTATCTGTACTCTACTCACTGACATATAAAAAGTATCTACATTAATAATCATGCAGTTATTCATATGATTTTCATCTGGGGTAGACAGAAACCATAAGAATTTCTCAGTCCATGAAAATAAGGGAGCAAGTGACACATGTTTTAAGTATTCTGAGAACACCAACCTGAAGTACTTCAAGTAATTATGATGCATACCTGATACTGTATGAAATGTACATATACTCTTAAAGCAAGCCTCGGCTTTTCAATTCAACAATAGCAATTGTTCTTGAAGACTGTTCTTTGTCCTCTTGTAAAAGAGGGGAACTGAACACAAATGCAAAAAGGGGGAAAAAGAAAGGTAATTACAACCAGAAATTTCACTACTAATAATGTAAGCTTACAGAGGACTACACCGTCCTGCTCATAAAACTACAGAAATG
>JANHGN010001154.1:31422-67390 GCA_024605025.1 Megaceryle maxima | reverse complement strand
AAAAAAAAAAAAAAAAAAAAAAAAAAAAAAAAAAAAATTTTTATATATATAAGCATACAGATAGAGCTTTAACACTCTGTGTTCCCCTGTTCAAAGGGCTAACTTGCTGCTGTGTGGGAACTATCCAGGGGGTCAGGTTTTTTTTAAACCTTCCCCACAAATGCACTCAAAATTGGATCTTAGAAGTTATCCTATTTCTCCTGAGCTAATAGATTGCACATTACATATTCAAAGCTATGAACATATATATCACAATTTAATTCCTCTGTAGATCAGCCCCCCAAAGGAACACCAGTAGCACAACACTGGCCAGTCATCCTGTGTTCTCACCAACTAATAATCCAAAAGGCTTTTGCACTATGATGAAGCAGCCATTATTTAAAGTAGCTTGTGGGTGAGGACATGGTTGAGATAGGATTTTAGTCAAGCCTGTAAAAGTGAGCAACCCTGATGAAGAAACGAAAATAGTGTCAAGTCAGGTAAATGCTCAAAATCCAGGTCGTGTAGTAGCATGTGGTCACAACTGTCACATCCTTTTTGCTAAGGGAAGTTCTAATGTAAGCATGGGTAATCAGAGCCAGCTATAAAGTTGGTGTCTTTGCAGTGAGATAGAAAAAGGTCACCTTTAGTGAATTAAATTAATTGTGCAATAAATCAGGCACCAAAGCTGCATAGTCACTGCAACTTGTTTAACTGTCCATTGCATATAACATTTAAGAGTTGAGGGAATCTACACACTCAGTATTTTCAGTAAAACTTTGTGCTATTCATTCCCACAAAATAAAACCTTCCTAACCTTCAGGTTTTTGGTGACATCTATAGTATTTTTTAAATTTTTGCCTAATTAACCAAATGCACATTTTTCTAATAATTCTACCAATATACAATTCATGAAAGCATTACAATAATTTTATTACCTGTCCCCATGAGATAGTTTTCCACATTGTTAAAATACTCTAACAGGTTTTCAGACTTTTTACCAAAAGGCTTTTGCATTATCCAGCAGCATTTCTAATTTTTGAACAAGATCCAGACAGCATCCACATCCCAAACTACAGCTTTCCTAAAGAAACAGCCGATATTAGACAAAACAAAGCTGTTGTGCATCATCATAAAGACACCAACTTGTTCTGTTCTTAAAAGTCTTTACATTTTAAATCTCTTTACCCATTATTAAAAAATTTACACCTCAGTGGGAGCCACTAATGATTCAAGGTACTTTGGGTTTTGCTCCTGAGTGACTTCTGAAAAGGCCTGTGCAAATCTCCTCTCGGTATCTCAGGTTCATGGACTCATCACCAAATGCACCCCGGGGCTCATTACAAAGCAGAAAGCTCTAATGTGCCTTCTGTTCCTGAACTTTTTTTTTCCAAGTCTGCACGTCTTGTACACCTAATTGAAGATGTTTCTGGTGGGTAGGTAGAGAGGAAGAATTCAATTAATACTTAATAAGAAGGAGGGATATTGATCCAGGCTGTCTTGTAAGGTGGTCTGGAAAGCAGAGAAAAGCAGACCTTTGAGGTCTGTATAGATGACCTTGCTTCTCACCTCCCCAAGCCCACCAGTTCCCTCATCAGCCACATGGTGGGTTGATCCTGAGTGGACACCAGATGCCAGTCCGTAATCTGAAAAATTAAGTGATTCCACAGTTGTCAACAAGCAAGTGCCTATCTATTTTGCCTTAAATATAAAGCAGCTAGGAGGATGTCCTCTTAAACAGAACAGCACAGGCTGTTGGCATATGGCTGAAAGTTGTACTATTCCAGTTGGCACAACCAACTGGCTAGTTCAGTCTACAGGGTATTTTTATTCATCATACAGGACCACTTTGATTTAAACCTATTAGTCTTCTCAAGACACCAAATACATTTCCATATGACTGTAGGAGTCACTAAGTCTCAGGGAAACAGGGTACTTCCTGGAATTCTTGGCATACCAAGAAATCAGTGTTATTATTATTGCTACTTGCTGAGAGCTCTTATTATCAGTTCTGCTATTAACTTAGACTGAAATCCAATACTGGCTAGCTCCTTGACAAGACACAAGACAACCAAATACTTACAAAAACTCTTCTTGTACTTTTTGCATCCAGGCAAGTTGAGTTCTTGTTTCTATTTTGCTGTTTTAATTTTCTACTGGAGAGATAAAACAAAATCCTCCTCCTTTAAATTTTCATGCAGAGATTGTATTTGCCAGGACATTCTGCATAAATAGTTCATATCCATCAAACTTGTATTACATTGTATCAGGGGTTTTTTTCAGCTAAACTGTTGTTCAACATATCTCTACAAAATCTGCTGATGCAATAACTTTTACTATACATCTGTACAAATGCACTTTAAAAAACCCCACAAAAACCCAACAACAGCAAAAATCCAGTCTTTCATTTGCAGTTTTCAAGGTGTCAAAGAATTCTTAATACAGCATGGTGGATTTCAATGAATGAATCCCCCATAGCCTTCTACAAGTTCTGCAACAGAATCACAGAATATTCATGGTTAGAAAGGACCTCCTAGATCAGAGTCAAACCATACCCATAACAAAAAAATACCTAAAATACCCACCTAAATACCTAACTATCAAACTGTCACAGTCTTACTGGGGTGGTCATTGTTCATGTGCAGGAGTGCAGTTCTCCTGTCCAGCGAGGATAATGTAAATTAAAAAAGGAGGTAAGAAAACATAATTAGTAACATCTGTCTCTCAGATGGGAGCAAAGAATGGAAAGAATTTTGAAAAGCATTTTTCAAAATAATCTACTTCCACATCTAAACTCCTTTGACTTTGAAAGTCAGTGGGATTTATGAACAAAATTCTCTAAATACTGGACAAAACCAAACTGACTTTACCAGTGCCAAATAGGAAGTCAATAAGGAGCAACAGCTAGGAACTGAGCTCATATCTGCTGAACTTAAATCTACTACTTTCACCCCAACCTTTCCTCTATTCTTCAGCACCACTGTAATATTTGCAGGTCCAGGGCAGTTTTAAATACTAGAAATAATCTTAATTGTCAAACAGCAGTCTCTCACATCTGATTAGAGAAATGTCTTTTAGAATCCGAAAGAAGAAATTTCTCTGTAGCTGAGTTAAAATCTCTTTGGAAAAGTTTCCATCAGAATTATAGTGGTACAGTTTAAGTCTCCTCAAGCAGTTTTCACTCATTCCCCTCTCACACAGAACACAAACTTTACCAATTTATCGTTTGGATATAATTCAGTTTCAAGTCTTAGCTGTGGCAGTAAACAGAAATGGAGGTAACACTGTCCAGCATCAGTAAGTCCACTTTAGATACACTTGCATACATAGGCTGCTGTAACAGTGCCAGCACTGAATAAGGGCAGGGAGGAAGAGGGGGAGGGAATGCACAGCCCAAACTGTGAGTGTAACAAATCAGAGTTGTGCAAGTTACTTCAAAGTGTTCTTCTAACAAACTAGGTACATATGTATGTGTAAATATATATATAGAATATATAAATGAAATAAGACTTTCTCCTCCCTAACTAATACACATCTAAAATAACCATTTGCAAATAATGGAACCAAAGAAGAATGAGAACAGAAAAGTCTGCCCCGCAATGAAAGAAATCTGAGGGACAAGCAGTTTGTTTTGGGGGCCGAGGACAGGGTGGTAAGAAAATAACTAACCAGCATAAATATAACTGAAACTTTCTCTGGGGAAAAGAGCTGCACAGATGCGTCCAAAAGAGTGAGGGACTGCTAGGTTGCAGAAAGAAAACAGTACGCAAGAGGATTCAGATGTAAAGCAACATACATTCCATCTGACATAGCTATTGAAAAGTTTTAAAACACCTAAATCACATCCAAAATATATCTATGCAGACTAAGATGAAAAATAAAACACAAAAATATCCCCAAAATATACCTGCTAGCAATAGAAAAAATAGTTTCAAAACACTTGAACTATGAAAGACAGAATTTGTTAGGACAAAGACTAGGACTGATGAAATAGACAGCCCTTCAAACTGCTCAGGGTGATTGGCAGAATATGGCAGAAGACAGTACAGTCTGAAGGATAAGAATTACTAGAATGGAGTCAACACTCTGAACAAATGCTGTTTAGAAGAAACAATTAGAGAATGGCATGTGTCCCAAATCAATAAATGGAGATAACTCTAGGACAGGGCATAATGGTCACATAAAATAATCTAAGCCACAAATAATTTAACACTAAACAACATAGTTGTTTTAGATGTGAGACAGCTTTAGAAATTCTACCCACCAAATATTGTGGCTTACAATTTAATCTATTATCACTCCTTTAATAAACTACATTCCCAAAGGTGCTCTTCCATTTTTGAGAAAGAAAGAAAAAAAACCAACCAAACAAAAAAACCAAACACCAAAAAAAAAAAACCCAACCCCAAAACAACAACCACCACACCACAAAGAACCCAAGAAGCTCTTCATATCATTAAATAAACAAGTGCAATAGGAAATGGATATAAAGCCTGTAGAAATCTATAGAAAGGCATTGTTGACTTTGAGATGACTAGGGCTGGGCTATAGAAACAAGTCTCTGAATATGAAATTACATTAAGTGGGAATGCGTGATTTCCAGAGATACTAGTTATTCCCCTTGCTTTGGGCTATATGACATTAAGTTGAAAGACTTCAGAAATGCAAAAAACTCAACAATTTATCAGAGACATTATGCAAATTGAACATAGAATTCTCATTAACATTAAAGGAGTGTTACGACCAGAAAGTGGAATAACTAGCACAAATTAGTACAAAAACTAAAAGCATAACAGATATGAATTAAATAACCCTGTACATACTAAAAATAAATAAATAAATAAATAAATAATCTACAGCACCTTGAATTCCAGCTACTCTGAAACTCAGCATCTGGAATATGTAATCCTTGCCTATAATCCAACCACCTTCCAGAACACCTCTTTCTAGGCATCTTTCAACTGCTGTGAAATTCTTAAGTTTGCTCGACTGACTTTACTAAGGCTGTTTGCAAACCTTAAAAGTAGTTGCATCAGGATTTCAGTTGGAGAGAAGCTTCCTCCCACAAGGCAGTCTTGGATGCTTTAGTATTAAGAAACAAAACCCTTATTTTCAACCCTTATTTTAAATAGCTTAACCTAATTCGTACTATAAAAAAAGTCAGTACAAGTTTACTGAAGGCTAAGAACTCTGTTGGGGGAGGAAGGGAAGCTGTATTATAAACTGATCCCTGTCACATTAAAAGCATACTCTTCCTCAATGCAAAGTACAACGTCCATCTCCTCTTAAGTGGTAAGTAAAATATCCATTAATCGGGACAGCATTTTTATAATCCACAGAAAAATTCTAAACTAAAAAATATTGTGAAGTTTTACCATCTGGCATTTCCTCCTCCTCCCCCAGCTTGTTATTAGGCTTATCCTTGGAAGCCCCAGGAGATAATACCCTACACCTTTTATACCTATTCATGTGAAGTCACACTCTTAAGACAGTGAGCATGAACACAAAAGAGGAAACAACATGTCACCTTGTTCCAAGGTGAGCAAAGTCCTACAGTGAGGTGTCACATTGGGTGAGTATTCTACTGAGAAAAGATTTCAGGCAACTTTTAATAACTCATTAATTCACTCAACTTACTTTTCTTCCACTGATGCTTTTATGTTGTCCAAAGGTTACTTGAAGGTTTGACAATTATTTTTTTTTTTTTTAATATAAAACACTTGAGCAACAATGGTTGCTAAGGCATCATTGATTTTAGCAATATGCTACCTCAATATATTAACACTTAACTCTTTCTGCCTAATTTTGTAGAGTTACAAGCAAGTCCCCTTGAAGACAGCTAGAAGCAATCAAACACCTAGAAGCAATCAAGACCTAGGGTGATAAGCAGAAAAATGGAACTAAAGAGGCTGTTCTCAAACTGGTTATCCTGCCCAAATGGGAAGGACTTCAAGACATACTGCTGTGAAGCAGTCAAAGGCCAGATTAGGATGGTTTAGTCATCACTGACAACATCCGTTGACATCAGCTGGTTTGCACAGACAATTGTGCACTGTTGTTGGGATAAAAAACAGGTTATGATCTTACATAGATGATGTTTGGTCAGTGCACGCCCTTGAAAATTCACAGGACCTCAATTACCTGAGATCCTCTTCCAAACTTGTTTGACTTTGATCCATGAGTTTGAAGAAAAGATTAGTAGACAGAAACACAGCACATTACAGAAAGGATTTAAGAAAGAATGCCAAAAATACATTAACACAATAACAGAGAGAGCCAACCTACACAACTCAGAAACATAAGGGACCTCCTAGCATGCTTAACTGAATTCAGTCTCATTAATATCCATTTACGTAACCTCATTCATTCCTGTAAATCGTCCCATCTAAATTAAGACTTATGTTCCACAGTTCCTGGTGAAATACTCCTCTAGAATTTCACAAAACTATAATTTAAGAAAAGTTTCAAAATAATGGTATGAAGAAAATTGCAATATTGTATGCTGGAGATATAGTTACTGAGTTTAACCAAACTTCTAGATCTTTTCCTGACAAATTTTTAAGTCGTGTCATTTAGGTCAAATCCCCTGGCATACTAAAATGGTAATAAAGGGAAACCTGTAAGTGACTCCATGGAGTCATATGTATGACAACCCAGAGTTAAGCGCTGGAAAGAATGCCGAGAAGAAAAAAGGGAGAGGAAGTCACAGCTGAGTTTCACAGTTGTGATTTGCTTATTCCTGAAATAAACCAAATGAAGAAAAAAGATGATGTTTCATTACTCTAGGAAATCTAGACAAGATAGAATATTGAATCTTGTATTAATCAAGCAACAAATGCTATATTTTTACATATGAGATTTCAGTTCCAAAAAGCAGCAAGTGGCTTCTTGAAGATAAAAGGCAGAGAATCACTATAATGGCTACTGAGCCTCCACACACTAATTAAGGCAGTAAAATGCTATAACCCAGAATGAAATCCATCTCTCACCTGTCCCCACACAGCTCAACTGCACAGAAAAAATATGCTAGAATTCAAAATTCATCTACCTTTTTATTAAAGTTTAAGTTGTATGCAGTAACTCTACACATACTTAAAAAAACCTGAAGGGTGCTAAATACCCATAAGTATCTTTTAAAGTGTTTTCAATCATTTCTAGATTAATTTATAAGGTTGATGACACTATATTTCGCAGATAATACTCCTAAACTACACAGTATAACTGAATTGGCCAACGTGCAATACTATCATTTTTACTTCTGTTGCAAATGAGAAACTAAAAAGGTTGAATCTTTCCCTTTGGCTTAAAACATTTATGTAAATATTTCATCTTATAAAGCACTTCCTTTTCCAGGACTTCACCCTAGCTATACTTTTCAAAAGAAATAAAAAAAAATAAGAATCACACTACACCATTCATTTATTTTATACTTCAGTAAATTAAAAATCTAAAACATCTCTTACCATATATTAAAAGACACTGAAACACCTGAATTTTGGCTCTATGTCAAGGTTACAAGCAACATGAACCACAACCAGGAACTGAATTCAGTGTTCAAATTCCCAATTTTGATTCCAATGGATTTTTAATTAAGTTGCCTTTAAAGAGTCAACAGTATTTCACAGAATGAAAAAAAAAAAGTAATAAGGTCAGGATTACATTATTTATTTTGAGAAAATTTATCAAAATAAGTGCAGCACCGCACAAAATATTCTATTTGCCATTTAGCCACCAACTATGCACATATTTATGTACTTGCTTATCTTTAGATACCCAAGTAGTTCTCTTGGGATAAGTCCATAAATTCCATTCTACCAGCATCTGGGGAGTACACTTTCCATCCTCGGCCCTTTGCCTGTCACCACAGGTTATTCTCTCACCACTGGCCTGACTGTATGGTTAGCTTTGAAGTCTTTCTGAACATCTATTAAAAAAATATAAAGGGGGTGGAGGAAGAAAACATCCTCCTTATCTTGGGTGCTACATATATAAGATGGAAAGAAGAAATAAGTAATATCACATTTAAAGGAACAGAGAACTATTTTTAAGAATCAGTAATGGCATGTTATGATTTGAAAAGACAAATTATCCCAGGGCCAAAATATAATTTCAATACAACTGTGCTCTAATGAGATCATTTACATATATCTTAGAAAATTGTATGTACCACAACTTCAAGTAAAATTTAGTCCCACTAGAATTTAACAAAAACAATTCATTATCTTTTCTCAAAATAAATACTTAGTATATCTTATCACCAGTAATTTGTTCCTTGCACAAAGAAGTTATAAAATTTAGAATTACGTTTTGAGTCTTATGTTTTTTCATCAAGTTATGACAGATCAAAGTTTTCCCTACCAATCAAAAGAAAGGCTATTAATATCACTTGCTGGATTTAAAATTTGCAGAAGTTTCATCTTCACTTCAGGCCAACAACTTCAACATACACTGATATCCCTTTTGCTAACTGAAAGTCATCTCTCAGAAGACTACCATCCTTCAACACTACCAGGCAAGAAGCTGAAATACACACTACATCTCTTAATTTAGTAATTCAGATGCATCATGAATTGACTTCACATGCCTCCAATTTGTCCTTGCTATGACTTCTAAAAATAAAATAAAAAAATAAAAAATCAACTCTCCATTCAGAACAAGTCCGAGCATCACTAGGGAGTGAATTTTTTTTTTTTTAACCTTTTTTATATTCTGCTACATAGAATATCACTATGATCTTTATCTCTTTATGCATCATAACTTAATGCCAGAATAGCAAGTCCTCTCTGAACTGCCAGAACTCAAGTCCAAATCACAAATTTCTGACCTTCTCAGGTATGCAAAATTTGATACCATGACTACAATATGAATACATGCATTAAGCTAAGACATGCTGCAAATCTGGGCACAAATGAACTCAAACATCAAACCAGTTTCTTTAACTAGCAAAATCTATTTTACCAATCAAGTATCTGCGTGTTATAAAAGTTTGAAGCTTGGTCTTAAAAAATTCATGTTGCTTGCTTTGTAACAAAACTGAAATTTGAGTCATTAAATTATGTCAGCAACCTACATAGCTTCAGTCATGCATAGCTCTTTTATAGCCTCTTATATGCCATCTGAAAGCAATAGAGACCAGCTAGCTTCTCTAGTCACACACTGCATCAGCTTTTTCCCCTGCCTCTGAATATCAAGGGAGCTACAGTCAATTAGTCAACTCACCAGGCTAAGTTATGTGCCAAAAAGAGAAAAAAAAAATGTTAGAGTCTTGATCAAAAAACCTGACATGATAGATGAGAGTACCAAAACAGCCAGATGGCAAAGTAAGAACAATGATAGGATAAACATAGTTACTGTCTTTGTCCAAGATCCTGTAAGTAAACAAGCGGTTTGGTTTTTTTTTTCCCCCCTAAGCTGCTGCCTTTCTCCTTTGAGCCAGAAGTACAGAGAGAAAAGAGGGGAGGAAAAAAAAAAAAAAAAAAACAACAAGCAACACATGATCCTCAGTAAATAAACATTCTCAAATTACAGGGTGTGCAGGGATACACCCAGCTCTCTTAAAAACAGCGAACCACATTTACTTCAGCACTAGCAAAAGCCCAATTCATTTTATCTCCTCTCTTTAAAAAGACTTAGAAAGTGTCATTGTTTAGACGACTTATCATAAACGTCAGACAACTTCCACTGCCATAATGAAATTATAGTCAGTTTACAAAAACATTAAATGTAGAACTATAAAAGTTTTCCATTTTGCATTTAATGAAATGCTACAGCTTGAGTCTTGAAAAGATTTATGCATATACTCAACTTGCTACAGGTGAGACATTCCACTGTGAAGACTGTTCAGTCGAAGCAGTAACAGCTGGTATAAGCCAACATTAATTTGAAGCACTTCGTTGTTATAATAGTTAGAAGGGGTTTTCATTTGTGTTTAACACCACTTTCAGGCATGAAAGACATTAACACAAAGTAACTCACACGTTAAGTGTTCACTGCCAAACCAGAGGAAAAGCACATTTTTTCTTCATTTTTACTTTCAAGTTGTCTATCACTGATACACTTGACTCTTATTTTCTAACTATAAATATAAATAGGAGTCAAGTGTTTCTCAGCCCTGGTTTTCATTATTTAGTTCTACATCCATGCTTTTCCACCTTTAGATTTCAGAGCACTTCGCTAACATACTTGATGGAATGCACAACAGAAAAGTAGAGCACACAGACAGTGAACAAAAAAGAAAAAGAAAGGGGAGAGGGGAGGTAGAAGGGAACAAAAAAACACCTTAAACTTTTTGCTACAACTGAAATTTTTTTCCCCATTTTTAAGTAAGGTAGAAAGTAACATGTTCTGCCTCCTATATTGTAGATTTCTGTAATACATTATTCTCAAAGCAAATCAGTGAAAAAATGTAAACCTTTTTACTATTCATAAATTACTATCCTCAACAGCCATCTGAGCCTTGAGAGGCTTCACATTCTGCCTTTAAGTTATAGTATGAACTTTCCCTAATTCCCTAAAATTTTCCTTAAGACAAGGAAGTCAGTTTTCCTTCAAAATTTTCAATTGCCAAGACCTTTTTAATAGATTTTTATGCTTTTCAATTTCTGTCACAAAATAATTTGACTCACTAGGCATAACCACAACAAATGAGAGTATTAATATAATAAATACCTTTGTTATATGCAAGAATTATGAAAGGAAGAATTCTTTTGTTATTGACCCTCCACAGGCATGTGATAAAAACAAGATTAACTGGAGAGAAGAAAAACTGTCAGTCAGCATTAATCTATACTCTGATTTGATGCTCACTCCCTAGGTACTGGTTCTCCCAAGCCCAAGTGCTCAGATGAACTACATTACTACTTTTAGTAAGTCTGATTTATCAATGGAAAAGCATTAATGAAGAAAAATATGGAAGGGCTCAAGTAACTTTGAAAGCCCTGAGGGCTGTAGCAAATATGAACAAAGAAGGAAATTCACTCCCCTCTGCCCCTGAACTGTCAGTCCATAAATCCCAGAAAACCAGGAATGCTGGTAATTAAACTACAGAAAGCAATAGTGAAATAACTTACCAAGATTTACCTATCTACCTACAAAATAAATGAATAAATTATAAAATTAAAAGCTCAGTTATTTTTTGCACGGTGGTATCAAGGTAGATTATTGTTATGTTTTGACAGATTCTACAAAAGCAACTCAGATACTACATGAAAAAGGGTTGGTAGCACAAAACCTGTGGCCAACACACTATAAAGAAATGATGTTGTTTTAACTATCCCTTAGCCATCACAGTTTTCCAGCTTGACAAATATGTACCTGCTAAAACCTAAGCCTTCTCAAGTAAATTTTCAATGACCTAGGATATGAAATAATATTTTTGTGGCATAGACAGTAACACCTCAATGTTTGAAAGATTTAAAGGCAATATCAAGAGCACAAATTGACTGTAACAATCCTCAGCTTACTATTAGATAATACACAACTAACAACTATTGTTCTAACCACAGAGGCATAGTGTTACCCTGATATATATTCCCTGGGCAATTGTATCTAATTTTTCTGAGAATACCACATAAAATTTATTTCTATTGAGAAATAAACAAACTGAAGAGACTGAACTTCCATTCTACAGAAAATCTGGATGCTACTCCCAGCTAGTATTGTTCTCAGCATGCCTGAGGGATAGAGAAATACCGTTAAAAATTTTCTACCTAACAGGACACTGTTTCTTCAACAGTGAAGGGCATTAGCTGTATGCAACTTTGCAAATCCAATTGAAATTAGGAAATCCCTTTGCACAAGTAGCCTTACATACCAAACGTGACCCAAATTTATCTTCTCAAGAATGCAGTATATGATCAAGGCTATCAACAGTAATGGTACAAGGTTAAATACTATGATGAAACGTAAAGGTTTTTTTTCTATTTAGTACAGTACAACTATAATTAGACAAATCTTGGAGTATACCTTCAGCTGGTACTCTGCTTTTGTTTGCAACACGTTCTTGAAATTTCTGAATTGTTTGACAAGGAAGTTAGCTTGTATTTATGCACAGCCACTTCTCATTGTGGTTCTGCGCCTCAAGTGGCAATCACATTGTGTTCAAAAAACAAAAAAGAACAGTCTGATGAACACAGGAAGCTTTTACCTGCTATTAATATTACATCTGTGTAATTGAACAATCCAGTCTACTCTCTCAGAAGCCTGAATGGCAGCAAGACTAAACATTTCCTAGTCAATCTACTTCTGACTGAAGTAATTTTCTGCACAATACAAAGAGAAGGGATCCTAAAGGAAACCTGAAAAAGTAACCTATGAAATAAATTATTGCAAAATCTCAACTTTAACACCAGCCATATTACAGCTGTGCCTATTCTGAGTCTCTAAATAACTATATGCAATGAATTACTAATGTGTTGGAGCAACATTTATTAAATCAAAATGTTTTCCCTGGTTAGCATGTTCTATTATTTATATTATATTGCATTTACAGGACACAGTGCCATTATGGAAATTACATGAAAGTAAAGAGATGGATTTTAGTTCTTACAGTCAGCACTAAGTAGATCACTATCTTCAGTATAGTTGTTTTAGAAGCTTTTTCATAGCTTGGACAAAACCAAAGAAATAAATCTAGGAAAACCAGAGTTGGTGAACTATAAACATATTACTTGCCTTCAATGAAAAAGGTGAGGAAAAAGTATTGGAAGGTTCACTGGTCATCTTATTTCTGAAAGAGGCAAGTCTTCTGAATGTATTAAGCTAGATGTTAAAAATTTACTGTATTTCAAGCTGTAAAAATCAGTTTAAATTAGATGATAATGGCACATCACATGATTTTCCTCCTTAAAACTTTTAGCATTCACTTATGCACTTCTTGCATTACCTTAGAAGCAGCAATGCTCAAAGAAAAGATCATGTTGTGCCACAAATATATGCTCTACAGAGGTGTTGCATTATTTGTTAACATCAATTGCAATGAGAAATTTATATGGCATTTCTACTACCTTTACACCTTAAAATATTTAACTGGAAAGAAATAACAGTTTTCAAATCAGGTATTTTGGTGCATAAAGTCAAGTGCTGCTAATTGAGAAAATGAGTGATGAATTCCAGCCTCGTTCATTAAACAAAATTGCATTTAGCTGGGATTTATTAGATTGAATCTAAAGTTTGAAGTAAAGGTTATTCTATTTTGAAAAGCTTCTAACACTTCTAAAATAAAACTAAGACTTTCCTGATCATAACAGATTTCAAACTTTCAAAGTATTTTACAAGTATTATGCTGGTTTTGCAAATTTGGAAACTATATTAAAACTACTTTAAATGACCTGTCAAAGGATACATAAAGAACCAACAGCAGGAGTCTGAAGAAGCTGCAGGTTTAAGACACAAGCATCATCCTTTTTACTACCAGATCTGCATACCTAGGTATAAAAGTAGGGGAAACAGAGTTATAAATCAAACAAAAGAAAGCCCTCTCCTAAATTACTTCCTTTCCTCTCAAGCCAGCAAAACTACAGAGATGGATTCTCCCAGAAATAAAATTTTACTAATACATTTCCTCAGCTGAAGTTGTATCTTTCATTAATGAGAGTGAAAATATTTAAGAGGAAACTTTTTTTTTTTTAATTAGAAGTGGTGGTTATACAACTTAAATAATTGGAATGAACAAGACAAATGACTGAATTACTTCTAAAAATATCTGACAAATTTCTTTTTTCGATTCACTTTTCAATTTATATGTTGGTTTTGTTAAACTAGATTAATCAAAAGGAAATTAGAATGTTTCTATTAAAAAAGCAGACCAAACAGGAACACTAGCTTTAATTTATACTTTGACATAAACTAGCACAAATTTATATAAAAATATATATATGCAAATATATATATACACACATTTATAAAACCACACTTTGCATTAAGACTGTTTTCTGTCCATCTAGGTTGTTTCTTTTAGATTAAACCTCACTCAAATGCAACTCCATTCAGTTGTCTATACCCAAAACTTTCAAAGTACCTACATAAAGATAAAACTGATTTGGTCATTTCAACTTCATTTTGTGCATAGACAAAGCTTATTATAATTTGATAATATGCCAAACATTCTTTTCAACCACAAAGTATTTTGGAAGCACAGCCTAATGGTTAAAGCATGAGACTGCAAATGCAGACATTTTTAAATAGAAACCAATTTAATCACAGATCACTTTGACTCTGGGCAAGTTAATTAACCTCCTTGCAATCTGTGAAATTGGAGTAATACCTACCTTGCAATGAGGCTTAATTCATTAATGCTTATGAAATGCTGTGAGATCCTTAGATGGATATACTATAGAAATACAAACAAGCTCACTACCTCACACACTTTGGAACATAATTCCTATTTGAAAACACACCTCAGTGTCAAGCAAAATGTCAATTCATAAGTCGTATTTGAATCATTTTAGGTACACCAAAAATGTATAAAAATCACAAGCAAAATAACAAAAAGGCTACATATTACATGTCTTTTTCTTTACCTACACATGAAATTAATTTTTAGTCTGCATTTATAGAACTTATCAGATGCTTATCAGCTGCAACTACACACATAGCAATCAACTTTGAGTTCCTCAGAGTCTGCCAGTAAATCAGAGTTCTTCTCAATTCAGACTCTAGTTCTGACTGCAAAGTGGTAAAACTCATTTCCAGTGTAGCTCCAGTGCAAATATTAAAACATGTCACTGTATCTTTAATATATATCATGGAGCCCCTTGATTCTTATCTGCCTTCAAGCAAAGGGTGCAATAGGAAGTAGTTAATTCCAAGAACTATGAGGTTAGAGATGAAGCCTGAATGGATGAGGTAACTGATCGTCATCACAAGATGCTACCGAAGTCATTCAGGAAGAACAGGGATTTTGAGAAGATGCAGCAAGTGTTACAAGGATCAGCATTCCTTCTACCAGCTATAATGGTTGGCACATACTTGGCAGAATTCTTGGACTTTGAGCACTCCGCTACCTCAAAAGGAAATGGGTTTAATGTCACAAAAAAAAAAAAAAAATCTGCAAAATATAAAACTAAAAGGGAGTTCCAAATTCCACCTGCCTCAAACATCTGCATGTCATTCCTTCCAGACTGCTTGCTCTCTTTAATTGAAAAATGCTCTCCTGCTTCTGAAGTCATTAATAGCTGCACTTATTTTCCATTTTGTTTGTTTATATTTCAAGTAAGAACAATGATTTTTACCTCCTTTATTGCATACCTATAAACTGCTGGTGAAGAACAGTTTATATTTCAAAAACTAAGTCTTTCACTGAGCTTTCACAATCTCTAACTAATTTAAGGTCTGGATAAAACTATAACCCACTAGATTTTTTTTTGCCCTCTAAACAGTTGCTAATAGAAATGTTGCATGTGGATCATTCAGTGCATCTTTATTTCATTTGACATCTTTACTGAAGCTAATTTAATGGAAGATGACTTTATGTGCATCTAAAATGATTATTTAAATAAAAAAAAAAAAGAAAACATTTTTTTCAATTTTCTTTTCAAAAGGACACTCCCTGGCAACTCTGTATTTTATCCTCTGTTAAGAGTTTGAATCGTCTAATAACAATTCCATCTATCAAAAGTTTCAACATCAAGCAACAAAACCATCACTCATGGCACTATTTTGTCACTTTTATTTAGATAAAACTATTAATCAAATTAAAAGCAACAATATTACAATATCATGTTACAGCTACTGGGGTATGCTTTAAATAAAGGTCCTGAACATATTCAGAATAATCTTACAGAAAATAGGTACCAAAAATTGGTACCCAAACCTGGTGCAATACCTCTAAGTACAAATAACAACATCAACATTGTCAATAGTCTTAAAATGAACTTTGTTAACATCACATCTTAAAAGTTCTAGGTAATGTTAGTTACCCTTTATCCTATAGTGTGCCCTTTTTTATTAATGCTTTTCAGAATGTTTCATTTAAGATATTTTAATCAACCCTGGAATGAAACTATCCTAATTCAGGGAATGCTTTCAAGCATTTTTTTGATGTCTTCTAGCAATCATTTTTGTGCTCGTGCTTCAATCACTATGACAGAAGGCCAAAAAACAAGTAACTGAGGCCACAAACCTATTAGTAAATTCTTCTAACAATTCACTGATGCCCAACTGCAAGATTTTTATCCAAAAAAGCAGAGATACAAATAATTGTTTGACCATGTGCCAACACCTTCAAGCCCTATTCACTAAGACCACAGTAGAAAGTTAATAAATAAAATAACAAAGAAGCAACAACTACTTTACTCTAAAGTTAAGGAGTATCTTTTCTAAAAAAAAAATACTGTGCAGCAGCTTGGCTTGATACACAGGTCCAGTATAGTTTTGGTCTGCTATTTAGTATTGTGAAAGCTCACCTTAGCAATTATATTTTCTATTTTAAGTACACTTTAATGAGACTGTTATAGGACATGGCAGGCAAAACTGCAAGGAAAAAAACAAAGGCTCCAACAATGCTGTTACTTAAATTTCTCTCTGGCAGTTCATACGTGGAACATCAGCAAAAATGCAAAACAATGCTTTTCCATGTATTTGGAAAAGGTTACATGAAATATCATTATAACATAATATAAAATCATATACTACACAGTTCTGCAGTCTCTTCAAAATGTCACAAGCATTCATAACTGAGAATATCTTCATATTGTCTAAGAGGTTAGAACATTTAGATAAAACCACCAGACTTGTAAGAGAATTGTAACCTATTTATGAAATTCTTGCACACATTCTTCTTCCTAAAAAACATTATACTTTAGAGATAATATTTTTATCAGTGTTTACATCATGCATATCTCCTATGAGGACAGACAGAGAGTTGGGGTTGTTCAGTCTGGAAAAGAGAAGGCTCCAAGGAGACCTTATTGTGGCCTTCCAGTATCTTAAGGGGGCCTACAAGAAAGCTGGGGAGCGACTTTTTAGGCTGTTGGGCAGTGATAGGACTAGAGGGAATGGTTTAAAAACTAGAGATAGGTCGATTCAGGTCAGACATTAGGAAGAAGTTCTTCACCATGAGGATGGTGAGACAGTGGAACAGGTTACCTGGAGAGGTGGTGGAAGCCCCATCCTTGGAGGTTTTTAAGACCAGGCTGGATGGGGCTCTGAGCAACCTGATCTAGTGGGAGGTGTCCCTGCCATTGGCAGAGGGGTTGGAACCAGATGATCTTTAAGGTCCCTTCCAATTCTATGATTCTATATCAACTATGCTAATGACAATCATTTTCCCCAAGCTTGGCAGCCAACAAAAAAGATTCTATAACTCATATACTCAATAGAAATGATCTTTGCTGTTTCCATTCCTGAAGTACCATTTCACAGCCTTTAAGACTTCACACACATTCACTAAAAATGACAATAGAACACTGTGACGGCAGCAAGTAAAGCAATTACCATTCTTCAGGGGCTGATGATTTTTTTCCTGGCCTACTGAAACACAGTTTACAGAAAACTGATTTTGTTGGTTAAGGAACATTAATAACGAACTTATTCCCCCATAAGTCAAGAGTTACTGATTACCTAAATACAACAGTGATTGATTATAAATGTAAAATAATAATCTGTCAGTCAAAGCCAACTGAACTGCAAAAATTCATTATCAGGACTGTTGGGAGTTTCTACTTAACTCTCTTCTATTGGAAAAGTTTTCCAAGCAAATTAAATATTTGGCCACCTAGTTTACTTTTCCCTAGATTTTCTGCACTTTTACTCTTTTAATTGCCTCCCTTGGCCAACTGAAGGGGAATGAGCAAGTAGCTGAGTGGTGCTTAGTTGCCAGCTGGGATTAAAGCACGACATGAGCAAACATTGGGTTGGGAGGCACCTCCATGACATACACGTAGCCCACACAGGTAAGTATGTGGCACTGAACTGTGTCCCTTTTTACTCTCTTTCTTCCACCTACACATTAGAGCCCCAACTGTCTGTCAAGTCCCCAAAAAGGCAAAAATCCTTTGGGCTCCATGACATCTAATAAATTAGTTAAGATGATACTTGAAGAAGGTATTATGAGCAACTAACTACTCATTTTGATAACAATTTAATGGAACTCTGGTATAAAGTTTGGGCAGTTGTATTGTCATAAAACAAACTGATGAGTATCATACTAATTCTTAAGTGATCCTAAATTTAATCTCATTTTCCTTCAAATTGAGTAATATACATATTAAAAACTTCAGTCATAAAATGTAATAACTTCATTTTCACTGTACTCTACAATTTTCTTGTACTCTAGACCAACATGTAAACATCTCTCAGTATAAAAAGTAAGATTTAAAACTCCAAAACCTGTTAACACTAGTAAATGAAGCATATGTTTAGCTATTAAAAACATTACTCTGCTAGAATTACCTTGCTGAAATAACTCAAGTAAAAGCATAACAAAAAAGTGGATTTTGACATTTCATATTTTGGTGAATACCATTACTGCACAGGCAATCACTGTCTGTAAAATATAAATTAACATCCTACCATCTGTCAATTGTTCAGATAATCACAGGGTTTAATGCACAATATGGTTATTAGAATGTGACCTGACAAAACAAAAAAGAACACAACCTAATTTGGACTACAAAATCTATGATCTCACTTGCAAATGACAGTTTGACAAGCTATTATTCTGCATTTTGGCTTCTACAATAAAAGCAATTTTACGCATACGTAATTCTATTAGTCATACAACCAACTGCCTGTGGAAGATTACTTCAAACTATAAAATTTGCTTGGTCATTCAGGATTTTGAACAAATATTTGCACCCCGAATAGGAATTTAATGTTCTGTATATACACACTTGGGAATAAAACACTAGTCACCATGCAAAATAATCCTTTGTGATGCTGTTAATTATAACTACAGATTTCCATGGCAATTTTCAAGAAAGTATGCAAGAAGTCATTAAACCCATCAATTACCTATATATCAACAGATAGAAGCTGTTTCAGAAGTCTAGTGTACAGAAAAGTTCCAAATTGAATCTGTTTCACATGCAACTTAATCATCTGCTAATAAGTACCACCAATGATCAGTTTTATTCACAATCTTACATACTATCTGTATGGATTATTCTACTTGCAATGCCTTGGTTTTGCCAAGGTAAACATTATTTATAGTTGTCTCTGTTCAAAACCACTAAAAAGATCCTATTACTCTCTACTAACAGAAAACCATAACTGGCAATCCTCATGTGCCCGTGACTCCCACATTTTTCAATTACCCAAGTGCATTACTCATGTTCCAGTAAAATATATTTACAAAGGATAAAGTCTAATGATCACTTAAGAATGTAAATAAATGCTTGGGAAAGGTGAAATTACATCTTCAGGAAACAAAGAAACAAACATTTCTAAGAAAGTGACAGCAAAAAGAAACAGGAAGGAAAAAACAACAACAACAAGAAAGAGTTCAACACAGTTTTATTACCTGTGGAACTTCAGCAGGATAACAGGTACATAATAAGTAAAACCCACAAGTGAAATAAATACTATTTCTTTACTTTTGGCTTTACTCATCCTCTATAGCTTTAACTTTCATGTTCTCTTCAGTCATAAAAAATTACACGTTTTCCTGTCATGTTAGCTCAATGTACTTGTGAGTCTCTGAAGCAGAGAATCACAAGGTCAGTTTGGTGTTACCAAACCCATAGAAATAAAATTTAAGAACAATGCGATAGATTTTTCAAGCTTTAGTTACACCACACAAGAACCTGACTCAATAATAAAGCATCATGATCAGATCATGCTTTATGGAAGGCCTGTCGGCATTTCAAAGGGTAGTATTACTTAGAGCTATACAAAACAGCTCTTACCAGACAGGTGTGCTATTCCGATTTCCAGTTTCTAGGGGGGAATAATTAAAAAACAAGAACAAACCACAAGGAATATTTAGACTACCTTGTTCAGGTTGTTTTACATGTAGTAAAAGAGTTTTCCCATTAAATGCCAGAAAATACCAGTTGCACAAGATAAGCATCACAAAACACCATTTTCCAAAGCACCTGAGTGACCGACAACCCTTATCCTTATTGTGAGAGATAACACAATCTAATTACTGCAGGTTGCCAAACTCTCAAATGTCTAACAATGCAGATAGTGGGATTTATACAGCTACAACATGCTTAGCTGTATCATTTGAACATGTAATTGCTTTGTGATACTGGCTCCTTGGTACTGATGAGCCTCTAAGATCGTCTTCATGGGGAAGTTACTAAGATAAACAAAGGTAAGAACAATCATGATACAGTTTACTAACTCTCTGGATGTCTCTTAGTGTGCAGTAAGTGTGAGGTAGCACAACCAAAGGCATCTTATGTTAGCATGATTTAAAAATGTTTACCTGAGGAATGACCACAGAGTAAGCACCAAGCAGTAAATACCTCTCTTATTGTTCATTGAAATCATGAGGTTAAAAAAAACAAAGTGTTAAACTTAATGAAATTCAAAACTCTCCCAAAACTGGAATTTAGACAACAGTCAGTTGAGTATATCTGAAAAAATGTATCCTTAAATTTCACCATTTGGAACATTATTCCTGCGTAACAATAGCTGCCAACTCTAATCAACTGCAGGCTTTAACTAGAAAGCCTGCAAATGAAATCCCAAATTATGAAAGTTAGAGAATTACATGGAATTGTATTTGCCTAGTTACAATTATTTGAATCTTCAGGAGAGACTTGCATTGACACTAACACTGAAGTAAACCTTCTCTGGTGGCTGTTAATTGTCAGCTGCTCAAATGACTGAAAGCAGCTGCTAAATCACACCTGATCAGCTTGACTGCTGTATGTGATACCTTGAACAGAATGTAGTTGGTCAGCCTTAAATAACTATGCAGATTATGATTTTAAATTGCAGTCTTTGTGCTTTGGTAAGAAGCTGTGAAAATAACCACAGACCCAACAGGGTGTTCTACAGACTCACTTCAAATGAAATGCTTCTGGAACACAGCCTCTGCTGCACTTTTATAATATACAGTTTGTGCTGGCAGAGTAGGGCTGCAGAACAGAGTAAAGACTTCTGGGTCCAAGGCTGCCTGACTGGTGAAAGGAAAGACCTCCCACAGATGGTATAGCTCTCAGGTAAAAAAAAAAAATTAACAGCAGCAGGGCTGCCAAAGACTGTTTACAGCAGAGAAGTAATTTTGGCTGGGTCTGAAACAGTCACTTCTACTGCACTGCAAGGAACCTCCTCCAGCACCACCTCCAGACCAGATACTTAAAGAAAACACCATCATGGGACAGGCTGCATGCTCCAAGAGTGACTGGCACAAGTGAATGTATGGTGGAGGTACAGATACTACCTTCCAGCATACCAGTACTATTTGCTATATTAATTAACCTGTATGAGGGAACAGAATGCAAGTTTGCTGACAACACAAAATGGGGAGGAGTGGCTGACACACCAGAAAGCTGTGCTGCCATCCAGCGAGACACAGACAGGCTTAATGGTTGGGCAGGGAGAAATTTAATGAAATATAACCAGGGCAAGTGTAGAGTCCTGCATCTGGGGAAGAACAACCCCAGGTACCAGTATAGGTTTGGGACTGACCTTTTGGAAAGCAGTGTAGGGGAGAGACCTGTGGGTCCTGATGGACAGCAGAATGATCACAAACCAGCAATGTGCCCTTGTGTCCAAGAAGGCCAATGGCATCCAGGGATGTATTAGAAGGGGTGTGGTTAGTAGGTCAAGATTAGTTCTCCTCCCCCTTTACCCTGGTGAGGCCCCATCTGGAATATTGTCTCCAGTTCTGGGCCCCTCAGTTCAAGGACAGGGAACTGCTTGAAAGAATCCAGCACAGAGCAACAAAGATGATTAAGGGAGTGGAACATTTTCCTTATTAGGAAAGGCTGAGGGAATTCGGTCTTTTTAGCTTGGAGGAGTCTGAGGGGTGACCTCATAATGTTTATAAATATCTAAAGGGTGAGTGTCAGGAGGATGGAGCTGGGATCTTCTCAGTGACATCCAACAATAGGACAAGGGGCAATGAGCGCAAGTTGGAACATAGGAGGTTCCATGTAAATGTAAGGAGAAACTTTTTTATGGTGCCATATGGTGAGGGTAACAGAACACTGGAACAGGCTGCCCAGGGATGTTGTAGAGTCATCTTCTCTGGAGACATTCAAAACTCACCTAGACATGTTCCTGTGTGACCTGATCTAGGTGATCCTGTGCTGCCAAGAGGGTTGGACTAGATGATCTTTCGAGGTCCCTTCCAACCCCTAACATTCTGTGATTTTTCTGCTTGGACCTGGCAAGAACCTCTCTTCACATAAACTAAACAAATGACCTGTCCTTTACTGTTTAGAGGCAGCACACAAACTCTTTCTTCCTTTTGAGGCTTAGGGGTGTTTTGACCATTATCAGAGTTCTGCAGATAAAGTTTTAAGAATGAACTTTAAGTATTTCATAGGATCATAGAATGGGTTGGAAGGAACCTTAAAGATCAGCTTGTTCCAAGATCATCTTGTTCTACTATGGGCAGAGACACCTTCCATTAGACCAGGTTACTCAAAGCCTCATCCAACCTGGCCTTGACCCCTTTCAGTGATGGGGCATCCACACCCTCTCTGGCCAATCTGTTCCAGTGCCTCACTACCCTCATAGTGAAGAATTTCATTCTTCAATCTAGTCTATATATCTCCCCTCTTAGTTTAAAACCACCACCCCTTGCCCTGCTAAGAAGTCTGTCCCCATCTTTCTCACCAGCCCCCTTTAAGTACTGAAAGACCACAAAAGTCTCTCTTCTCCATGCTGAACAACCTTTATTCATAGTAAACATGCTCTGGGTCTCTTACCTACAATCATCAAATGATTTACAATTTTTTTTTTTTTTATTTGTATGTCCCAGTGAAGAAATGGTAAAAATGAAAGGAGATCAAAAAAAGAACATATCAAAATTCATAAAAAGCTACTATTTTCAGGATTCTTACTCTTTGAATCCTTCAGACAAGGCTGAGAACAGCTTATAAGCTTCTAGGACACCATATTTTAGAGACTTAGGTTTCCAAAACAAAATAAATTTAAAAGATACTGTGTGCATATAGGACTTCCACTTTCACTTTATTTCTAAGTAACTGACACATGAAAATGAGTTTCATTTTAAACATTCAGTTCATCTTTTGTTCAGAAAAAAAAAAAGTGTTTTCACAGGAAGTTGATCAAGCTTTTGTGTTTTAAGGTCAATTTGCAAGTTCTTTGGCCCACACTATTCAACAGAGCATTTATATTATTATGATTCACTCATCTCACCTATCCCATATCTCTTATGGGAACATTAAAATTAATACTTTCATACCAGAATAGTTAAATAATATCAGAAATACAATGTAAGTTTTCTTACTAAAATATTTCAAGTATTTGTCACTAGGCCAAGGTCAGGGAAGACAAAGATAAATGTCTGGTTAACCCAAATCAACCAAAATACAAGAGTAGCAGCTAACCTAAAGTAGTAAATTACAACTACCAAAACAAGAGGCAATGAGAACACCTTTATATACTGTACAAGGAAAATACTGTAGGCAAGAGGAAGAGGAAAAAACACTTTAAAAAGAGTACCTTTGGTAATCAAAGGAGCTTCATACCTCTTCTCACAGAATATTCAGCAAATTACATTTGCTTCTCAATAATAATTTCATCCCTAATAAATGAGAGAAAATTATTTATTCCACCACCAATTTTCCTACATTTGTACATCATCCTATGGGACACTGACTTTTTGAATTGCTTTTGGACATCTGACATTATATCACTGCAGCCTTCTGCAGAAGGAGGCAGAAAAGGAAAGAAAAAAAAAATCAAAATAATTACGTTAATGCTGGGAATCAAAGTTTATTGACTTTCCCTTGAGCCATAATACCTAAAAGCCGGCTGCAGAAGTTGTCAACTTATTTAATGATACCACCAACTCCTCCTTGAACTTGTCAAAATATCTTCTGAAAACATTCTCAAATTTTTTGATATATAGTAATATTATTAACTCTAGCTCATCTCAGTGCTGCAGATAGTTATCTGATCTGCTTCTTCTACCTGTTTGTGCCTCCTGAAACACTACAAAACATGGCATTTTAATGAAAAACCCCTTCAAGGATGCTCTGAATTGTCACATTCTCAAGTAAACCAACATCTCATTTTCACATCCCAAGTATGTCCTACTTCTACAAAACCTAAGAAAAGCTTTTAAGAAAATCTAGTTCTAATACAAGTAAACACTTCATACCCACACAGTAGCTTGTTCTAAGAACTTAAATTCATAGCATGATACTCTGCTGTACGAGTACTCCAGTGGACCATAGATCATTATGCTTTTTTTCAATTTTCACTCTCACTGATGTTCTGAAGCAAAGAGGGGTCAGGTATTTGTTCCAAAAGTCATCTTTGAAGTTGCTAACACTTCCTCCCCAGATGTGCTGTTTTGGAGAACAGATTTCACCTCTTAATACTTTTTCCACCTAGACCAATAGTGTCAAAAGATTCTTTTTCCTTCCCTCCCTGTTTAAAAATTACTTCAAGGTACAATGTGTATTTGTGGGAAGATGGAAATAGTGAGACAGATGTTAATGAGAAAATTGGCCAGAGCTACTTTTTCCATAAGAGTCGGCAATACAATAGAAGATACAACCTCTAACAAAAGAGATTTGTCATGTGATCAGAAAACGTATAAAATATAATGCATAAAATATAGTGCATGAAGTATTATGCTCATCTTCACAGTTTTGGATAGAGGAAAGACAGAACTTGAAGAAGCAAGTCAAATTCTTCAGCAAGATCTCTTTTAATCAATCTGTTTCTTTAATTCACTTATATGGGATAAATCAAGTTTGTTAGCTTCATTAATTGGTGAATGAACAAGGGGATTCATGCCAGAACATGCTCACCAACACATGATACCTGCACAACTGTAACTTAATCTAACAAGTTTTAGTAGCAATAGATAGGCCCTTTGATGTCAGAGTGAATAGGCCCTTTGATACTCATCCACAGTCAACTCCTGCACATAAGATCACTCCACAATGGAAAAGTGCTTTGAAATTTTGACTTGAACGTAAGATCATTGGAGAAAATATTCAAACAAGCATGACATGACAGATCAGAAGAAACAGCTTTCAATAAAGGCAGATAAGGCATACTTTTACTTTTTGCAAGGCAATTTGTTCTGTAATGTTAGAAGGGACAGTATCAAACAGAACCTACAAGCTGGTCAACTGAACTGGTGTCAGCTTGGTCCTTAACCATTAGTAACAACATTTCAGAGGTTAAAAAAAGACTTTCATAACAATGACACAGCAAAAAGCCATCCTTGCCTTGTAGCACTGAACCCAAGTCTGAGTTTCTCTACAATAAAGCCTCCCCTGAACACTCAGCCTCACTGAAACCACTCAGCTCAGCTTTCCCAAGATAGGTTCTCAGTGCAGGGACAGACAGCTACCAGATACCGTCTTTCAGGAGAGCAACTGGAACAGTTTATTTCCTACCTTCTTTTCTCATCTCATTCCACTGAGAAGATTAACAGATTGCAAGAAACTCTTTTTTCATATGAAAATGAAGATGAAGGATGATAGTTTGAGACACAAAAAAAGTGGTGTGCATTTAAACATAATAATCAGAAGCATCTTGAAAATTGTTTAGTGAAAAGTAATTAAACAGTAAGACTACAGTAGAATTATTGAGTAGTCACTGAATTAGTGACAAAGTACTGCAAGTTTGATTTACATTGTTAGAAATTTCCATTCTTAATTCTGAAATACTTTAACACACAATAATGCATTTGCAGTAGTATGATTATTTAAATATTAAACTTTATCATCACAAAAAATTGTGGCATTATATACATCTAGTATGGATATGCAGGAATAATGCCTAAGCTACACAGTAATAATTAAAATTACAACTTCTAGATATAAATTGGAACTCTCCTTAAACTAAGTCGGCTTTTTATATTGACAGTATACACCATTAAAGACAAAATTAGATTTATTTTTTTTTTAATTCCTAGTATGAGTTCAAAATTGCTATTTCAGAAGTGCTTGAAAAAGAACGTCTTTTGAAAATTGATTTTGACAGTCTTCCCAACTGAAAAAATTTAAAGGGTACTTACCATCTGCCATGACACATACTATCCCTGTTTCTATTCCTAGCAAAGCTCCCTTGCCAGGGTGATGATGTATTTCAGTGGCTTTTCCTTCAGAAATCTTCTCAATACAACAATAAATACATGCCAGAGGTACAGAACCAAGGGTGGTGTTTTCTGTTTATTGTGGTCTTTACTTTTTTTTTTTAGAAGTATAGTTGAAGAAAACAAAACAAAATAACCAACCAAACAACACAACAAACAAATACTATAAAAAACAAAACAAAACAAAAAAACCCCACAAAAAATAAACAAACAAACCAAACCAAAACAACAAAAAAGCCACCAAAACCAAAAAACACAACATGACAACCAACTCTTCTAAAAAGAAAAGCTCGTTTTCTCATACCTCATGACAAATGAAGGACCTGCCATGCCTAGGCTTTTGAGTCCAGCTTTGGTTCTGCTTCTGCTCAGAAGACAGCTGAATCATTTCAAACATTAGGTTCATCCTTACCCTCAGGGTACATGAAATGGAGGCGCTCAAATGTGTCAAGCTTTCCTGCTACGTATTCAAAGCTTTTTGCTAAATCTTCCTGGTGACTTCAATTTTCTGCAACTGAGTTAGAGTACATTTAAATAATCAATTTCTTAATAACATCTTCCAGTCTTGCTGCTCTCACACAACTGCGATAGTTAGTTTTTAATAGTAAAAAGCGTACAGCAGTTTCCATCTGATGAAGCCTTGACAATGCAGGTTTCATCAGTGGACAGCTTTACGTCATATAAAAAAACCAAACCAACCAAAAAACAACTATTACATGATTTCTTCAACCACCTTATTAAATGGCAACCATTCCTTTACAAAATATCCACTATGCTAATGCAAAGAGCATACTGTTTTGCAGTGTGACACAACACATGCTTAGACCAAGTTTTTTGTTACTGATCTTCTAATGCTAAAAAGTTAGGCCAAAAGGTTTAATTGAATGATTAAAGTTTAATCTCTTACCAACTATGATTAAGTGGAATCTCTTTAATTGTAATCTGAACATCTTTTTTGCCTTTTCTGCTCAGAAGCTACAGCTTCAAGAGAAATAGAGAGAATTCTGTTGCACATTATACTTTCACTAAGAACATCAAGCATAACATCAAGCATAATGCATTTTTCATGTTTAGCACAGTGAACAAGCTTTTTCCCCCCAAGACTGAAAAGTTAGCCTTTAACAAAAGCAAGCCAGGGCTAAAGGATTATGAGAAGTAAATCAGCATTACCAATGGGCTTTAAAGGAATCTAATTAGGTAGCCACATATTATGTTTTGTAAGAAAACTAGCAACCTAATAACCATCCTGTTATCAGAAAGAAAATGAAAAATGCATGCTAGCACTGAAATACTAGATTTTCCACTGCCATCTTCATCCTGTAAAATCCTGTTGATATCTCACTGAGCTGACAGACTAACAACACATTTTGTTTTGTTTTTTTTTTTTTCCAGAACTTATAATATTTGGAAAACTACTTTAACTTAAAAATGACCTGCCTGATTTCAGGCTTGGGAATATGATGAGAGTCATTCAAATGTAAATACTACTTTCTATAAGAGAAGGATTCAACACTCATTAGATGCAGTGTTTCAACCTTATAACCAAGTCATTCTGTATTACACTTACGATGAAACAAAGAAAGACTCATTGGTAAAACACAAGATATTAGTTATCTTCACTTAAAAGTTAAGAAACATATTATTACTTAAATTCTGTTAGTAGATAAACTAGCCTGGTTACAGGTAGTGGTCTACACCACCACTAAACAACCTTCAGGGAAGTGAACATAACACATTTCTTACAATTACAGTTTATGAAGGTTAACTGCTTAGTTTCACTTGGGGAAAAAAAAAAAACCCACAAGTTATTTCAATAAATATTTCTATATTAGCCAAGAAATATTGATATAATGATGGAATACTAATTCTGAGATAGCTACATTTTTAGTATCATCTGAACTTCCTAGATCAGAAACAAGTGTTATGCAACCTCAATCTCAGTAAAATTTAGGTTTCAGGTCATATGAAGCCATTGCATTTTAGTCCTATCATGATATACAGAATTTCAAGACAATATGATGCAGTCTGGAAAACAGATTGAGAACACTGCAGTTCTCATTCTCCATCCATACTTAAATTCTAGCATCAATTTGGCAACTAGTATGTTGAAAACCTTTAAAGTAAGAAATCAATATGGTATACAATCTGAAAAGTATAATCCCAAATTTCAAGGTGTAAAACACAATAATCTTCAGAAGTTTGAAAGACAATGCCTGTTAGGATCATTCAGTAAATATACTAGCAAAGATTATTAGATGAGAAACCAGAAAATCCTTCCAAGCCCTCTTTCTGTACCAATGTTCATAAATAAGAAAGAGCTCTTACATATAAAGGGATAAAATCCCTAAAGTGTATGCAAAGTATAAAGCACATATTTGTGAAAACACTACACACAGCTATATTCCATTCTTGGTAAAAATCTTTCTCCTCTTTACTAGAGGAACAACATGTTCTTGACAAAAACATGACAACTTGACTGACGGGTCAATAATATTCTTCCTTACTATCCAAAACTCAGGAAGCAACTTGGAAGTCACCAGTCCTCTTCTCTGAACAATTAAAAATTACCATGTGACTGCAATATCACCCTGGCTGTATATGAAGTATTTAAGACAATATGATATAAGAAAACCATTATAGAAAGTAATAATACAAAAAAATTGCTCCATTCAGCTCTTCTATTTATGCATACAAAAAGATGCACTATCAACACATTCACTGAACTTCACCCACTACTACTTCACTTTTACTTCCTTTCTCAACAATTCACCTTACCAACATCCAGATGGACACCCCCTGCAAATGGACAAGTGCTCTTAAAATGATGTAATGATTTAACTGACTCTACTGTGGAGCCAAAGTGGCTGTTGCAAATATATTTTCTTTTGAGCCACAAAGCTATGACAAAAAACTGATGATGAAAACATGGCATGAATTCCACTTTTCCCCCCTCTTTTTATTTTTTCCATTCTCCATCTTTCAAAAGACCCTGTTTACAATGTGAAAACCTACTTTTCCCTTGAGTGCTCTATTTTAGGAACATTTTCTTCCTGTCCAAGTTGTTTAAAACCATGTACTTGTTTTCAATTCATAGCAAAGCTCCCATTGATGCCATTTCTAAGACTGCTGTAGACTAGTTACCATATAAAGCCCTTATGTAGCATTGCTTTGTTTCATCTACTGAATGATGTGCTACCATTTAAGTACTTTATCCTTAAAGCAAGAGCATCAGAAAAAAAACAAAAAAGCTGTTTAATAGCTATTAAACAAGTACAAAAGAAAAAAAAATACAGTGTACTGTTCTAATTCAATGCAGTGTAAAAAAGTTCCTTTACAGTCTAATTTCAGAGACAATATACCACAAAGACAACAGAAAGTGTTGGGTTTATAGTCACTGAAAATATGAAAGACAATTATTCATTATAAGCATAACATCCAGTCTTCATTTTATGCCCTAGAGTCCCAGGATAAGAATGAAAAGATTCTTCTTCCCTTCTCAGGAAATAGATTAGGTAGGCATGACATTTTTCCACTTCACCATTGCATGCATTTATAAGCTTTCCTTTTGTAGCAGTTATGAATTCAAACAGTGCTAGGGTTAAGCTGGAGCAAAGCAATTTGGCATGCTTGCATCTGCTTTTATCAGGCAAAGCAAAAGCAATCCATGAGGTCTGGACTGACCTTAAAGCACAAGTATTTATTTGGAGTCTCTAAGGCCTTTCCAATTGTGTTTAGCAAGGGGGAATCTAAATTTGATCACACTCGCACACAATGTCACCTTAATTCAAGCAATCGCCTTTCAGTTCTTCTAGTGTGTCAATAATATAATTGGTATTTTATTACTATAAATATTCTGCCTTTATAAAGGACATATTAACCATACATTCCAATTCTACCATGCTGCTTACTACAGGACAGAGTCAGGTTTCCAAAGTCCTCTATTTCCATGTTCAAATAATAAAAACCCCTAAATCCCTGCTGTTTAATGGAAATACATTTCCAAAGTACATATATAGAACCCAGTGATGCCTTCCATAAACAACTGTCCCAGAAAAATATTAAAATCATTCATTTGACAATCAAACAATTAAAACGGAAAATTGAATTAGAAATCTCAGCTATGTGAAGGAGGTAGTTTCAAAAACAGGTCTCTGCTGCTTTCACTAAGTAAGCTATTTCTAAAATAATCTGCTGAAATGCACATTGGGAGAGCACAGCTCTTCCTCTAGAAACTAGACACTACTATTTTGTTTCAAGGTAGGATTGCTCCCATTCATTTGTGGAATTTGAGCAACTATTAGTGCTTCCAACTCTCAAGCTCACAAGAAACTAAAATAAATGCATTAGGAACAATTAGTGAGGAAACTTTTAACTGTCTCAAAGTTACTTGATGAAATTTACATCCACTGCAATGCAAGCAATAAACCAATATGAAAACACAGTCTGCTGCTTTGCAAAGGCACTGTTTTGCCTGAACACTTCTGTCTTTCCACATAATAAACATTACCATTATCGCCAGGTACTGATGTGCCAGTGATTAAAAGTTAATTTCTTTTTTTCTAATCGCTCTTCATCCTTTTTTGTCCTTCCCTGGTTATTGCCTTTAACTATTGGAAAATTAGACTGTTTTAAAAACAGTAGTACATAACATTAATTCTCAGCGACATGAGAGGTCCCACCTCTCATACATTCTAGGTACACCAGCATCCTATATATTAAATACCATTTGGTGTCCTGTAGCCCTGACTAATGCGGTCACTTGTGCTTTTCCCTGTTACAGTACTGTTAAGTTGGTATTTAAGATTGTTTTCAGATAGCAAACATCTCCAACGGCCAACTTCATTTTGACATAGTATTGTTCTCCTTCTCCTTTGACTCCCTCAGTCCTTTCTAGCTAGATTACAACTATTTGTTTTAATAGGCCAAGCCAAATACAGACTATTTTTTCCCCTTCTACTGGAGGTGGGTCAATACTCTGCAAATTAAACTCTCGCCTCACCTCACTCACTTTCACTAACAATGTTAAGAGTTTCTTTTGAAGATTTTTTTTTCCTTCTTTTTTGAATGAACAGTCCAAGAATAGAAGCTAATCCTTCAACATCTATAAAACTGTCATCTGTAGTTTGCATAGCAGTACAATGGCACTTGTCATGCACCATTATATTCTTACTTTGCTGATACTTCAGTAGTATATTCAAACTGAATTATGTATTATTTTTAAGTTTAAAAGGTTGGACTGAACAGCTATCTGTGCTTACACCTTCAGGAATTTCCATGGCATAGACATTTACACAACAGAGTATGTTCTAGGTCTGGCTGTCTCAGGATGCCAACTCTTAACAGAATTTGGAATGACAACTGGTTGATGGCTACATGCTCTGAAGTCTGTTCTTTCCATTCTGTCTACATGACTGATCCCTTTCTTGGGTCACATATACAATTGTGTTCATAGTTTTGGTTGTCCAGAAGTATTTCTCATTTTGAAGCGTCTCTTCTCTAGTCTGTTACTTGAGACTACTGATTCACACACAAGCATACACTTCATATAAAGGAAAACACCCCTGGCCTCCATCAGGAAAGCAAGCTGTTGTAGCTCTTAGTAACTACCACCAAGCTGAACAGAGAATTGAAGAAGCAAAGACACTTTCTTTCCTTTCTTTTAAAAGTTGCCTTCAGAGCTCCTGTTTTCTGTATCTAGAGCCAGACTAATCACAGTTCAAACACAAGCATGCTCAGAGAATCGGGAATTCAAGCAACATGTTCTCACAAAAAGACAAATTGATCCAGCTGACCAGGCCTGCTCAGGGCTCAAAAGCAAAGCAGTCGGGCTCTCATTGAGACACAGAGATCAACACATACAATTCCACTACTGCCAAGTACAAGGTTCTACAGTTGAGATTCTTCTTCACCATTTTATGCTCCCCCAGTCTGTTTGCTTAACATCCTAATAACATACTAAAGGTATGTTGTCCTGCTTTTAGCTGGAATAAAGTTTACTTCCTAGTACCTGGTACAGTGCTGTGGTTTGGATTTAGAATGAAAATAGTGTTGATAACATACTGATAGTTTAGTTGTTGCTCAGCAGTGTTTATACTAAATCAAGGACTTTTCAGCTTCTCATAATGTCCTGCAAATGGAGGCTTGGAGATGACAAGAAGCTGGGAGGGGACACAGCAAAAACAGCTGACCTAAACAAGCCAAAGGGGTATTCCATACCATATGATGTTATGCCCAGTATATAAAATTGAGGGAGTTGGCCAGGAAGCACCACTGCTCGAGGATTGCCTGGGCATCAGTCGGCAAGTGGTGAGCAATGGTATTGTGCATCGCTTGTTTTGTATATTCTATTACTATTCCCCCCCCCCCTTTCCTTTTCAGGTCCTATTAAACTGTCTTTATATCAACCCATAAGCTTTATTTTTTACCCCTGATTCTCTCCCTCATCCCACAGGGGCACTGGGGAGTGAGCAAGCAGCTATGTGGTGCTTAGTTGCCATCTTGGGTTAAACCACAACATGTCTCTACACTGCTTTTTCCATTCAAAGAAAAGCTTCACAATTCTCCTAATTTGACATCAAATCCAGATCAGTAGTTTATGCTGCAGGGTAAATCACAGTAGCTTGAGCTCAGCTCAGTACTAAAGTGGTAAGACAGCAGCTTCAGGATGGAGCAAGCTCATATTCACCATTTCACAATAAAGGTGTGAAGAGCTTCTATCTATGTGGACTGTAACATCTAAGAAATCCGCTCCTACTAGGGCAGAATTAATCACCTCCTTCTCAGAGATTTTTCCTCTTGCCAGTATACCCCCAAGGAAAAGCAAGTCTGACAATTAATGCAGGCAACAGCATCTGACAACAGCCATGCAGATGTGCCACCTAAAGGATGCAGACATTGAAAGAAATCTAATATACATTTTCACTCTGTACTGAAAGAAGAGGAGAAAGAACTCTGTAAGAAATGGAAGCCAAAACTTTCTAAATTCAAGATAAGTATAATAAGGATATTTGCTTCACAGGTCACCTGTGGCATGCACCACCACATGAGGATGGAGGATTAAGCAGATACATACAGCTGTAAACCTACAAAACACTGCTGCCATGGATAGAAGTACACTTTCTTGCCTGTCAAAAATTTTCCATTGAAAACACTTTGATTCACTGTAAATATTTGCTCCAATCTCTTTTCTTTACATCATCTACCTATAAAAAGCTTAACTGTGAAAATAAATATTAAAAATTAATTTACCATGTCATAAAATACAAACAGTCAAAAAACCAAAATCAAATTGATCCCACAGTATAGTACAGATTCATTTCTTCTACATTACACTAACCTGTTGTTTAACAACTGTTTAAACAGTTGATCACAGAGATTTACAATTTACAACACCACAAATTCATATAAATATAAATTTTCACTGCATAATGGGACTGTCTTGAATTTCTAAATATTCCTTTTATTTTGCAGGCTGTTTTAATTATCACAGTTCAACTTTCTAAAACTGACAACAGAAAAATCTCCAAATGAAAAGAAGTTGTTTAAAACAAACATGAGATTATGGTGTATTTGAATCTGGTAAAAAAATTTTAGAGATTAAATTAGGCCTCTGCCAGGGTGCCTGATGTATTAGCTGATCTCTTTTTAGCAAAAAAAAAAAAACAAAAACCTACTTCTGCTTTAACTATTAATCGAATAACAATTAAGTTACACATTTTTGAGAAAGTGCAGAATGCTGAATTATCTTCAAAGGAAACACTAAAGTTACTGTGATACTTTATACACAATTATTATGCTCTGCTCCCTAAATTTTAGGTGTTTATCCACTTAATAAACAGTGAAAAATCCACAGCTATGCAGTATTATGTATCTTAATTTCATGCTTTCTGTAGAAATGCATACTACTAAGTAAGCATGCCTTATGCAAATTCAGAAGCAGCATAAAAATGCCACTTTAAATTTAATGTTCCCCCCCCACCTGCCATTATTCAGCTGGGGACCAGAAGCAGCACCATTGCATTTATTTTTAAATACACTAGCATAAATCTTTGCAAACCTAACTACACCAGAATAACTTAACCACCGTGAACAACGCAAAGGTCAGCAGTCATTCTCTAAGATTTCATGACCCCCAGCACATGAACTTTCTTTACATTTTAGTTCTAATTATCACTCAGCATTTCTGTATGACAGGAAAGCCAGCTGGCTAAAAAATTTGTCCTGTCAGCTTTACCTTCAATCTCTTCACTTAGATTGGTGAATATAAGAAAAAAGAGCATAAGGTAATGCTTGTCAGCACAATGTAATAAATACTTACCTTTAGAACATCATCGTTCTGTACTTCAAGGCTACAAAAGGATAATACATATAGAAAAGTAATGACTTGCCTATCAGTAAAGAAAGAAAGTTTGGCCTCTATATTAATAATCATGTTTACTTTGTTCAGCTACTACTCTGTGAAAATGTCAAAGACATTACTTCTCCCTACTGCTTTAATGACATCACAGTTTAGTTGTTAACACTGAAGTCACCCACTAGTCACATACAGAGAGAGGAATGAAGACTAAAGCAATTTTGGCTAGTACCAATTTCCTCTGAAGTTACAGGGAGCTGCCCTGTATGTTTGTCAGCAAGACAACACAGCCTAAAGATCAATTTGTACAAACCATAGTTTAATTCTCAAGATTATTATCGAACAAGTAGAATTAATTGCCAAAGGGAGTGGACACTCATCCCACTCTCAGTTTCTTCAAATGAAGACAAGCTTTCCAGCAGAAAACACTTCAGCTTAACACAAGTTATTTGCCTCCATCAAAAGAAATGAGTGAAATTTACATTTACAGGAAGCCAAACTAAATGCTTCAATGAACTACTACTATGAATCTACACATCGCCCGAGTAACACTATGTACAATTTTAATCTTATTTTAGAACAGTAAGAAACACAAATTTGTCCAAAACCAAATTCTTAAGAGTATTTCCTTCAGTTTTCATGGAAGAACAGAAGCAAGCGAGGGAGAATTACCTTGTCTTCACCTCATTACTGCTCCACTGATAAGAAAACCCACAACACTTCTCTTCCCTCTTAATTTCACAGTGATAAAGATCTGGCTATTTGAGGAGCAAGAAACCCACTCCAACAAAAATGGGTCAAGTCACAGCTTCATATGTATTAAGTAGGAACATAGCATTCAGGAAATAGGAACATAGATTTCAGGTGTGTACATCTTCACTATTGTTGAAATTTTTTAGACACTAAGTGTGCATGTATAGATGTTATATCCATGTTTTTATCAGCATGCATCTGAGTTATCTTCTCTTAAATCCCTCCCTGTTACCCACAGAAAAAAATTATGAACATTTCAGTCTTACTATAAAAACAACCAAACAAAATCACCACATAAAAAACACATCTCAGTCTTTATACATTACAGAGTTGATTATAGAAGCAGCCTTCAGCTGGCTTTTTAAATATTCCTGTTCACTTATAATTTAATTCAGAGGTTGTTTTGAGTATTCTTTTTACAGCTGTTACACTGCTATCGATTCAATCTGGTCAGAAGTCACAGATTTTATTTCTTTTGAACAAACCAGTAGACTCTCTGAATCAATCATTAATATTTTTTGGTTTATTTTGTTTTTAATGAGGCTCACAACTCACACTGACCAACAAACTGCACTCTGCAAAGTCTTCAGGACCACCAGAAGTCATTCTGGTTCTTTGTTATGCTCTCACTATGATACTGAGTGCAGGTGCTCTCTATAATAACCAGGTGAAGAGAA
>JANHGN010001154.1:0-25799 GCA_024605025.1 Megaceryle maxima | reverse complement strand
GGGGGGAGAAAAGGAAAAGAGGAGGGGGGGAGAAAAGGAAAAGAGGAGGGGGGGAGGGGAAAAAAAACAAAAGAAAGATACAGCTTCAAGATTTCACTATTTGGAAGCGTGACAATGAGATGTTATTCCAGCTAATCAAGTCTTTTAAAAACAAGTCCCACATCAGAATTAACATGACATGAAAAGTATTAATGTCACAATACTAGAAGGCAATTTTTTCTCCTGATACTTGGAAAAACAGGATGAAAATTTATTTAACAGAAATTGTTCGAAGTAAATCAAATACATACAATAGTTCTAGGTTTTATAAGACACTTCTAAGTTGTACTTCAAATATCCTACAGTTACCAAATTTAGAATTTTATTTTCTTTTTGTCACATCATATTATCAATGCCTAACAGCTACTACTTCAGTGTCAGCACTGGGAAGGATACATCTCATAACAGGTACAAAATACCTGAGCTATATAAAGGACTAGGATTCAAACAGCATAACTGAGTAAAAAGCCAACACAGAAATTCTCTCATTGAAGACACTTAAGAAAAGACAATGCCTGCTACTAAAATAATGAATCAGTGGAGGGAAGCTTACAAATTATACTAATTAGTAAGAAGCAGGCAAGAAAAATAAGAGCCTCAAAGCTGGCAGAACTCCTACAAGCAAACGCACTACCAGTCTAGGCCTCGCCATCCTTCTATGCCTTTGAAAGTGCACATACCTAGCAGTCAACTGGTTGCCATACGAAGTTAGAGTCAATCAGCCTAGCCAAATACCCTATTTACTAAAGCAATTTTTTAAACTTAAAAGAAATCTGTGTGAGCAATCTGTTGCTACTAATATCCAAACTTGTTTAGGTCCACGCAAACAGAAGCAACTACAGATTAAACATACACTAAATTAACCTTTAGCAAGGAAGATTGGTGCTCTACTTAGAAAGACATCTATTACTTATTACTGAAAGGGCTGCAGCTTCCTAGATGAGATTTATGTTCTTTTATTCATAAAAAGAGACTCATAAAATTTTTCTACCCTTGTAGAACTCGTAACTTCTGTAATTTTTCTTTCAAAATATACCCAGCCTTTCCATAAATTGTGCATTACAACATACAATTTTATTAAGCTTTGGTGTTATGTTCATTCAAAAAGCATGTTCTTCCTTATTCAGATTTCACCTTCTGAAGTCAGAAAAGAAAGAATCAGAATACTTTTGACAGAAAAAATCTGCTGTGGTTAAACAGCTCAAGACCTTCCAAGAGAAAATAAACTTTGAAGAAAGTATTCATGTTTAAGTGAAAAGTCATCATTACCATTTTGAAAATCAGGGACCTTGAAGATGCAGTTTCTTTGTATTTAATAAAGTCCACTTCCTTACTAATTGCCATTGATTCTATAAATAAAAATTGCAATTATTTATGCCTTATTGTCACACACACGAATCCTTTTGTGATTATATTATTCGACCTGAACATTAATAAGCAGGACTGTTAAAAATAGGGATCGCAACACCATTTTATTAAAACGTGTGGCAAGAGACCGTTAAATACTCTGTTCCTTTAAATACCTTATTCTAGGCAAGAAAACGTTAGTCTGCCACATGAATGAAATAAGCCAAGAAATCAAAAACCAAATAAGTCTGTTTTATTTGTGCAGACAGTATTCAATTTTTAAGATAACAAAATATGAAAAAAATTAACATATTACTAATACTTTTTTATTTTCGAATGAACCTCATAGTTACAAATGAGCTTCACTAGAGAAATAAAATTGACAGAAAAAAAACTATTTTCATTAGTTCAAATGAAACTAACAAGAGCTACAGCAGTAAAAAAAAAAAACCCTAACTTCTTTAAATTCCAAAGTGAATCTCCTCTCCTGACCTTTACAGAGCCCAAGATGCATATGTTCACAGAATAAACAAAATCATTTGAAAGCAAATTCACTGAGTATACCTGACCTTTGAAACTGCACAGATAATTTTAATCAGATCTGCTCAATGTTAGTCTGTCTCAGTTTCCATGTAGAAACACAAAGATGACAAAACTACTTAAGGAAAAAAAAAAAAAAAAGACAACTTTTTACCAAAATAAAATAATCTTTAATCTTTTATTTTTTTTTTTAATAGCCAACAGCCATAAAAGCCTTAGGTTCAGGAAAAATTCCTCTGAAATTCTATTCCCTCAGTGTCCAGCTAAAGATGCAAAATTCAGCTCTAGAGAGAAAAGCCCTTTCTGCTGGTTACACAAGTTTGTCAGTTAAATTGAAAAGCTGAAACCTAAGAAGAATGTTTCACAAATATTTTAGAAATTGAGTTTTGTAGGAGTGGCCAGTAGTTCCCTCCTTGATCACCTAGCATACAGCAGGTTACTTAAAGCTTCTCAGTTATGTTGATTATCTTAGGTTTTCAGAGATAATGAAGGAGGGATTTAAAAAAAAATATTAAAAAAATAAAAAACCCCACCAAGATTTGCAGCATAAATAATCTGACAAGCAGTGCTGACAGGTAAAAATCTCTACTTACAAAGACCAGAAGTTCTCACAATTATACACAAATTAGCCATAGCTGGAACTAGTTGACAGTATCTTCCTTTCTGGAACAACAGATGTTAAAGAGAAGTTATCAACCATTTATCAGCCACCAAAGCTCACCACTGCTTTTAACACTTGGGGGGAAAAAAAAAAACCAAACACCACAACAAAACAAAACAACAACAACAAAAACAACCATAAGCCACAAAAAAAGAAACCTTATACTTCATGGAAACTCCAGAACAACTTCCTGCAAGTAGCTCTATTACTTATGCCTGAAGAAATGAGGAGAATTAACACAGAGAGCTGACAGCCCTGTTTAGATTCAGAACATGCAACCTCCATCAGATTAGACTATCCACGCTGACAGTGACAACAGGGTTCTGCCAAAGCTGGAAAACATAGCATGAGAGTAAAATACAACTAACTAAACAAAGACACTTTTAAAATGCTGAAGTTTGGCTTTGATACTTCTGAGAAAAGAACAACAATGAATAGAACAGAGATCCTCATTAATTTAGTACTTACCCAAGACTAAACTCTGTTTGAGGGATGCAATGGTACTATATAGCTCTGTCAAATAACATGCTTTATTCTAACAGCACTAGTTCAATTTACTTCTAGCCTAGCTGTTTTTAAAGCTTAACTTCTTAGCATTTACAAGGAGATGTTCAATTTAACAAACCACTTATATATTAGAAGAGACAAAAAGGACATACAAAGTAAATACTACAAATTACAGGAATTAGTAACTATGCATGGCTCACAGATGAATTGTATACATTGGCTCTTTCCTTGTAGAACCATCGTTACCCTTGTAATATCTAGGGGCAGCAAGGTGAGCCAAATGTGTTTCTAAGTGACCAAATTTGGTCACTTCATCCACATTCAGATCATTACAAGCAAACATCATGACCTAGCCTCTGAGGCAATAAGCAACAGAACAGAGTTTATAAATCATTTGACAACAAGTGTTGTTGAGGGCCAACACATGTTAAGGTGGTATCAGGAGCAAGAGCTTCCCAGAACCACAATCCACCATTTCTGTAGCACTGCTTCATTACCTAAATTTGTCGTCGGCCCGCCAATCCTTTTTTATTATAACAGCATTATAGAACTTATCCTAGAGCTTGTCTTTTGCCACAGCTATCTGATATCCTCATCTTTTTGCAATCCAGAGTTTAAATTATTCAACTTATCAGGAAGGTTGAGAAGGGAGCTGATCACTGTGTACAGACACTTACACAGTCTCACAGTGTGAAGCTTTCTGACCTTGCAGAGTCATACAAGACCTACCACCTACCTTGGAAATAAACATTAGAGAAATTGAAACTTAAGTTTCCAGACACTGAAAATAATTTAAAATTTATTGAAAAAAATTGTAAATAAGCACTGAAGTAACTTACAACTATGTAATTGCATTACAATTTAACAACATGAAATTGAAGTTATCTCTGCTGAAAAGTAAATTCCAGTTTTGTTTTGTTTGGGGTAGAAGGAAGCCTACTTGTATCAGTAAGTACTGCAGTTTCCATTTTGGAAAGCTGCAATCTATGGAATACTCAGAGTCCAGTGGGGGAAAAAAAAATATTAGTTCAATCATATCATTAAAATAAAAAGAATGTTCCTATAAAAATGTGCGAAGACATGCAATGCTCTACTGAATTGCACTTTCAGGAAAAGCTCATTCCATCAAAACCTCTCGATTATTCTTCAGGATTTTTTTTTTTTTTTTTTTTTTTAACAAATTTAGAAAAATACTAGTTTGAAGAAATCTCAGCCTTGATCTCATTATTAGTTAATATTGCATTTCTCTTTCTTCAGCAACAGCTTTCAAGATTTTTTTTTTTTTTTTTTTTAACAGCCTTAAAAATCAAAATGGACAATTACATGTTTCATTGTTTTCAATAGGAAACAACATTAACAGCAACATCTGTTAAGGAGCAACAGTTATTTTAATGAGAGGGCAGGGACAAGACTTCACTGTTAGCATCCAAATTGAACATCAGAATAAATTCTCCTAAACTGTCAGGCAAAGTTTAAAGTAACAATTTTCTCTTAGGAATAATAAAACCCCTATAGTTACATGTATTTCAAGCAATAGGCCTCACGGTAGTGTTTATTTTGCCTTTTTTTTTTAAAAAAACCTTTTAATTCAATATATATACTGTCCTGGCTGATAAAGGGAAAAATTATTCAAAAAACATATCCAAAAAAAGCTCTGTTGATCCACTAACAATGTAGACCAATGTGCTGACTAATTTACAATGCAGAACTTGTATGACCTCTCTGTAATGCACACTAAAAATGTATTTTTACGCCAAACTTCTGCACAATATTTTGATGCCAATAGTTCTGTACACAGTAATGCAGCTCAGCTGCTGATCCATTACAACATGGCCACATCCCAGTTTGAGGCTAATATTGAATAAAACCAGTTTTTATGCAATGTGTGTATGGCTGGAAGTCTGTAAATAGTATCTGCACTCAGCTTATCTCTAAAATTGACTGTAAGCATCCCACTGTCATTAAGGGCTAAGAAGCAGCAGACACCTTTCAACAGAAAAATCCAATAACAAATGAATTATAATCTAGTCCACACTGGATCACAATCAAACAGGTTTAAATGAACCTGCTGAATTTATGGAAGCATTTGCTCGTGCGAAAAGGCCATTTCGAAATTGTTCCTTCTCACCTCACTTAGGACAATATACAAATAAATCAGTACTTTATCTACACTACCACAGAGTAAATCTGTTTCAGACAGTGAGGCCCTCTCAGTTACCCAGTATTTCCAAGCACCATTTCTGGGTGGTAATGCTACCAGTATTTCCACCTAAAGCAACTCCCACTTCTCTCTCCAAATCATGCATAAGCTCATGTAAGCAACTGTCTGTAAGCTGTACAATGAATTGGAACAGTGAATTTTTCAATTTTGTCAAGGTTGAAAACAACCTAGTTTTGTATCATCAATTCACTCAGTTATCTTCACTGGTCTGACTCGCCACACAGTCCAAGAAACAGCTGTACCAGAGTGACAAATGCGTTATACATGGGAATAGAAAACAACAGCTAAGATGGAGTTGCTTTATATGGAATTCTTTGAGCTGGTTATGCTATTAAAAATAAAACAAATAAAACCAAGAAACAACAGCTCCTGTTAATCAGTCCTACTTTTCATAGTGGTTGAATCTCATAGGACTGACTGTCCTAAAAAAAAGCAGTAGTGCTTATGCTGTTAATTAGCAGGCAGTTTAGAAACTGGGTGTTTTGTGGGTTTTTTGTTTGTTCGTTCATTTGTTCGGTTTTTAATCACTTCTCACTTAAATGATTACATAACTACCTCTAGACAGACCCCTGTATCCAGAATCAAGCAGTAGCTCAGTATTTATTACAACTACATAGCAAGAAGTTAATCTTACAAGTACAGCTGCAGTTCACTCCCATTATCAAGCCATCTTCCCCAGCCTTGACTTCAAACATTTCTGCAATGGTTTCTGCATAGACTCAATCCATGCCAGCACAGCTTCTAAATTAACAGTCACCCATATGGCTATATCCTTCTAGATGCTAGTACCACAGCACCAATACATTTGGTCTGGTATCAACAGTCTCAGCAACACATTCTTATTTTAATCATTAAAATGTGATTTCAACCTCTGATGCTTTGAGGAAAAGGATATAGTATCATCTGATCACCATCAGCCTCAAAGTAAGTATCCATCATATGTCATAAGGTAGTGTAATACAAAAATTTGTGAATTAACAGCTGTAAAAACACATGGTTTCCTACACCATGGGAAAACACCACTGGTAGTTACATCATACAGTTTCAGCACACAAACACAGAAAAAGTTAAGATGTGGGTCTTCCAATAAACAGAAAACTTCAAAAGAATAATGTATGCTAATTTTATAGTTTCTAATGCTGCCTTTGTATTTTCAATGACACACAAAGAATGCTCTTATACATCCTAAGTGTACATCAAAAACTAATATTACACTAGAAAAATACAGGAAAAAACATCTGCCAGACACAGAATTAAATTTCCTTCTACTTTGATATTTTCTTTTCAAATTTGAAGTACTCATCTACATCTTCAGGTACACAAACACTTTAAGAATACTTTATTTTCCCCCCTTTAAAAAACAAAACCAAAACAAAATGCCCCCACCCTTTTGATTTGACTACTCCCATAAAAATACCTATACTACTATACTACCTAGAGTACCTCAAACTGTATCCTGAGTTCAAAATGACACAGCAAGATTCTTTTGCACTGTGTTGTGTGAACATCCAAGCACCACTAAATGTTCCTATTTCCAACCCTATACCTAGTGTCCTCTTCCATAACTGCAAAACCTGCAAAACGCCTGATTTTTGCTACAAAGCTACAGACCAGTAACTGCTTACCACCCCACTAAACAGTTTAATTGCTACACTCCATCTGCCAAGAATACTCTATCAATTCAGTACTTAGTAGGACAACTTGCAACAAATAAATTTCTAGAAATGTATAATATAAATATTTAATAATACCTATTATATAAATAATACTGGTCAGATTTTTTAATAGGCAAATGACTACTCTTACACAAGTCTGTAATGAAAACTGAACCAAAAATATTAGTTGATAAACTGCATGCAGCAACACACAAACAGGCACAATAGAATCATAGAATGATAGGGTGTGGAAGGGACAGTTTGAGAAAATTTTACAAAATTATAATACTACTGTAGTTTCATGATCATTTAAATACAACATCTATGAAAGCTTGCAGAACAATGAAGGCTGAAGTCCAGGGCTGTAATAATTTTGTATTGAAATACTGCAGAGACTCTTAGCTCTTCATTCGAAATGTGCTTGACTTTATTTTGGTTTTGTTTTTTTCCATAAATGTGAACTCATTCATATTTTAAACAAGACTACACATTTGGCTTAGCAAAACATCTGCCTAATCAAAATGACTGAAGAGACTCATAAACCTTAGATTTAGGTAACCTCTTTTCTGTCCTTCCCCCATCTCCTTCTAAAATTGAATGTTTTAAAGCCAAATTTGACCTGAAAACTTTTCTGCCATGAATAATATTCTGCTCTTCTGAAATAATATTCATCACAAGCATATGATTCTTAAATATTTAATAACACAACATGCACTAAAAAGAGACTGAAAGCCTGAAATCATTAGGAGATGTCCCAGCACAAGAAATAAAAAGGAGACATACATTTCTCTGCAAGTGTAAATTCAAAGTTTTTTCGCAGAGGGATCTAACGACTGTCAGCTTGGCTGCTCTGCTACTGTATATTAAATAAGCATATAATGAAGCTAGTGGTTTTGATTCATTGAGATGCCAAAGATCATGGGTAAAGTGTGTAAAAGTAATCATTTTTTTTGAAATTTTTGAAAATGGAATATCCACAGATATTGAAAAAATTGGGTACAGCATAAAAAAGATGTATATAGTGATAACGGACAACATAAAATCCAGCACCATTTCATTTTAGTGATAATTTTGAAAAATAATAATACACGAATGCCACTTAAAAGCTATTTCCAAATACAAAACCCCTACGAAATATTTTAGTTCCTATCAGTTCAGGTAATCATTATATTGGTTTTTATTAACAAAATACTGATTCCCAGCCTTCATACAAGCTAAATGCAAAGTTGAGCCTTGTATGTTACCGAGAGCTTTCTAGCAAGCCTTCATTTTGTCTTGGTTCTCATTGAAAACTTGTACACACACCGAGCAAAACAGTTGAGAAGGTATTTCATTTTCAGTGTTTGCATAATACCACTAAATGGGACAAATAATATGCATGCTTAGTGACAAATGTCAGCACTATGTCAATTTAAAGCCTTATTCTTTAACATTTCAGAAACAATTTTGAAAACAAATGACGTGTAAACTCTTCCAACAAGTCAGTGTGCAATGACTTCTCAACAACAGAATACCTTCCAAGGCCAATACCCACCAGACACATCAGAGTTTTAACAACCAAAAAACTTGTTAAATCTGTACAAATGCTAAAAACATTTATATTTAGAAGAATTAATATAAATGTTTTTGACTACTCATGCACTAAGCCATAGCATTATTTTGATAAAATTGACAGGCAGTACTGCAGTGCCACTACAGAAAACCTATCCTTTGGAGTATCTAGAAATGTTGAGCTAATAAATGTAGTTACCGAGTTGGTTGCACATTGCATTACAAATGGGATGAGCTATACTGGGAACATTCAGCATTGTAGTGAAAATTGATGAGAGGAAAAGCACACATCCAAATCACAAATCAAAAGATTTATATCTCTCAAATAGAATGCTTTCTGTAGTGTTGCCCACAAGGTTAAAACTCTGTGGTCTTAAGAGTTGTCTTCACAGTAGTTTAAGATCTGGCTTTTAAACAGAAGGAAGCCAAAACCTGGCAACTTAAACAGAACAATTGGCAGAAGCAAGTTGAATTAATCTTGTAAGATCTGGAAAAGTAAATAGGAGTGGAAAGATCCGGTATAAGCAGCTGACTTGAACAGGGAGAAAGCATCAACAAAGAAAAATTAAGCTCAAAAAGAGTGTTAGCTGTTTTGTCTATTCATTATGAAAACTTGCTTTTTTTGAACTATTCTCGGTCTGTGACACTACTCTATATTTAAGAAATAAGATGGGAGGAAAAAGAAATTTCTAATTACTGCAGTAAAAAGGAATCTGGTCAACAAAGTATTTCCTTAGAAGTGTCAGTAACAGTGACCATAATTATAATATTCCATTTACTGCAATACGTGTCTCCAGAATGCTAGTTTTCCTATAGTTTAATAATTGTTATGCTGGTCAAGCTCCTCTTCAACACCGTCTCAAGCTTAAATTTAACCAGACTAAGAATTAAGTATGATTCCTTAATGTTCCCTTTGCCAATCAAAGTACATTCTCTAGCTGAGTATAGATGATAATACTATTAAAATGTAGCTAACAAATCACCTGATTACTGTCCCAATCCTTGAAATTTAGCACAGTGATATGCTCTTCTGGGGGATCATAACAATAATCACAAAAGATCAATATAAGTAAAACTGATATCCATGAAAATATTAATGAATAAGTCTCAAATGTTTATCTCCTGTGCTTCACCTGAAGACTGGAGAAACAAGTAAAATAGCAAATAAACCTTCAATGCTTCATGCTGTCTAACTACAGAATTTCCTATGTTAATGATTTCAACTTTGGGGAGTGGGGTAGTATTTTTCAAAATAACAAAGCACTCATAATCAGTCTTTTCTTCACTTGGTTACCAGAACTATTGTCCTGGTTGAGTGAGAGCAGAACTGGTTCTATTCAGTGTTTTTGCTTTTCAGCTGGGGTCTTCAGGCTGGTTGCAATTTCTGGGGTTGGCAGCCTGTTTCACAGGCAGTGTCTGCTTCTGGCAGTGATAACACCCCACGTTTAGGGTTAGCACCAAGGATGGGTGTACAGACCAAGGCCACTGCTGGATCTTGTGTACCACATTGGGGCATCCAGAAAGTAAAAGGCTGCACCTGCAGGGAGGAGTGAACAGGACAAGTGACCCTAAACCAACCAACAAGGGAATCCAGCCCATATACAGCATCTTTGGTATAAAGCTGAAGGATTGGGAGTATCTCTCTCTCTCTTTGGCCTCTCAGCCCACTTTGCCCAGCTTGTGTTGGGTCCTCTTTCAGTTCCTTCCTCAGAGTGTCCAAGGAGGACTCTGATCATTCTGCCTTTGATCCTGATCTGTGTGTGCCTGAATCTGGTACCAGAATCCAACCCCTGAACACAGCCCCCATCTGCTGCTGGGCCCAGTCTGAGACTCTCCTGATATATGCTCCACAGCATCAGTGGTGATGGTGATATAATTATCATCAAGGGGCAGGGGGGGTTAGGTTCAATACTGGCGTTGTATGTATTTGTATATATTCCTTTATTATTACTTTTATTCTCATTAAAGGTGTTCTAGTTTCCTTTTCTAATCTCTAAGACTCTCCCTTATTCCCTTTCTCTTCCCCTTTGGGGAGGGAAGGGGGTTAGAGTGTCTGTTATCAGTCTAAGGGACCACCCTTAACCCTAACCTGTGACAATTATCTGCAGGAACCTATCTACATACCTGCTCTTCTCTGAAGGACACCTCAGCTCTCCCACTCCAATACATGTACCTGAGAAATTACATTCTGTTGAATCTCCATTTAGGGTACTTCCACAGTATAGGATTCCTTCTCACAATCTAAGCACCTGTAGAGTGATTAAAAACCTCCAATCTGTTCCTTGTAGGAATACAATTAATATAGAGAAACAAAATTTAAGGGAGGGGCAGGGGAAATTAGTCTTAATTACAGGCTTCTGCAGAAGATCTTTCAACAGCTCAGTCACTTCCTGGCTTTTGAGAGGACAAGCAAATTTTAACTGCATACTCATCAATAAGACTGCATCAACATAGAAAATGGGTTCGTCATAAACAGGACTAGATCCAGCCTACAGATACAAAAAAACCCATAGGAATCAAGTACAACTAATCTAAGTTTCATTCTTACTAGTAAAGCTTTGTAAATACTGAACCTTATGAAGCTGCTTCTCATACAACACAATTTTATCCTTACTTTGTGAGCATGTTATTATGGTAATCACTACAAAAATTTACAAACACTCAAGAAGTGAAAGGCTTGAAATCCTGACATTGAGTATTTACAATGGATATTCAGAATTGCAGTGTAGCTTTAGGGACAATCATATTTCCCTTATTTAGACTCAACTACCCAAAGGAACCCAGCAGGCATTTTATCACCAAAGAAACCCAATCCAGTTTTGGTTAGGCTTTTTTTTCTTTTTTTTTTAATAAAATCCAACTACATACACATTTTAACATTGCACTCAGGAAAAACATGAATTATAAATTACAAGGATGCACAATGAATACATTGTGCCAAACATACCTGGCAGTTTTATTTGATAAATTACTGGTGTAGTAGAGAAAGACAACAATGAACATAATTTATTAAGACCTTCTTTAAAGCATCCAACTTCCCCTAGAGCTTATGGAAATAACAAAGCAGCAAAAATATATATCCCTGTAAGAATAATTTAAATGTAAAATGTGAAGAATCTATAGGAAGGCAAACGACATTTATGCTGTTATTATAAAAAGGAAAAAATATAGATGATACTGGTCAACCTAAGTTCCATTTATAAATAATCTTAAGACACAGAATAAAATATTGCCTACATAGCACCAAATTATTTGGAAATAACTTGTATTTCAGATTCATTTTGTATTAGAATTTGAGCTATAGAAGTCAACAACAGTTTTCTTGCAGACCTAACAGATCAACATTTCAGCCTCTGTAGTTAACATTACCAACATGCCTGAAGCTGTTTATATACACGCTGACATTCAACAAAAATAATCATTTGACAAGGTTGAAAAATGGCAGTATTTTTAACTTTTGCAGAAATAGACAAAATTATAAATACATTAAATTACATTAAAAATGCAATTGACATAAATGAAGTTGCAAACACTGGAGAAGAATGACTTTGACATGTATAAAATTGAATAATTCTATTTACCACAAATTCACAAAAGGATTCGTGTGGGAGATGACAAAATGAATATGAGCGGATTACACATTGTAACTATAAAAAGGCAAATCCTGTAAAGTACATACACAGTTGTAATATGCAAGACAAGTAGATAATCCTGTGCTCAACATTAAGTTCTATGAGTTGACCCAAGCCATTGTCACCAATACCATCCCTATATATTCCAATTTTCCCAACATCTAAAAAAAATTAATTTGGTTACTAGTAAAGTCAATGGAAACTGCAAATATGCAACTCAAAAGCTGCCAGAGTAAAATATTTGACTATTACCACAGCCTTAGTTTAACACAATCTTTTCATTGCACTCTGAAACTGAGACATATAACAAAGGTAATAAAAATACAAGCAACAGAATATAAACATCTGAAAAACAGACTCAACTAAAAAAATATTTTTAATAAGTAAATGAAAACAAGCAAGCTACATAGTTTTCACATATTGCTGCCTTAATTCTAAGTTTTCTCAAGACTGTAATACCAATTAAATTAGCATTATTATAAACAGCATGTTTTGAAAAGATTTAATTAAAACTTGCATCAGAAGTGCTATCCTTGGAAATGTAACAGCTCATATTTATTGAAACTAGCAACATTTCTATCTCAGTATCTTAAAAAGGAAAAAAAATAAATATGCTGAAATGCAACTAAAGTAGGGGGAGAATTGGTAAGTGAACTGAATTCAGATTTTACCAGCACTCTGTGCCTAACCCTCACTGGAAAAAAGCAAGCGTGTGTGTGCACAATTTCTTTATAGCAAACAGAATGTAACTTCTAAAGATAGGAATCATACTCTGCTGTCATTCAAAGGCTTAAAACTACTCAGAATATCTAAAAATGCATTTTAGGGAAAATATGAAAGCAGGTTATGTAATCACGGGGCCTACTATTTATTGGAGATAAGAGACATTTGCCCCGAGGATAAGAGGCAAAGTACTTAATGCCATTTTTCCATTAGACATTTCAGCAATTCAATTTAAATTAAGTAGCCAAGATCTTAGCACATGCTCTGGAATGTCTTATTTGAATAATTAACATCCAACATTTGAAAATTAATTACTCAGAAAACTGCTTACAGATGACATACTGTGTGCAATTATTCGTTCAAGTGAAATCTGTATTTTCCTTTTCTTAAGGATGTTATAGCTTAAGCTTTTCAACCATATTAAACCCAGAAAAATAATTCAATCTAAGGTACTTTGTCTCAAAAGCAACTTTCACCTGAACATCCCTAAGCTCACATTTTTTCAGTTCTAGCCTAGAAGCAAGAACAAGATGAATACATTTTTACTTTCTTTAGTTCTCCACCTTGATTTTACTGGTTACTTAAGTGATTTATGAAGAATCTGCAAAATAGAACTGTTTCTTGGGACACATGCTATCCCTAAAAACACAGCTACTTTGCTATGTGCATTAGGTTGTCACCCAGTCTACCCGGATTTAGCTAAAATCTTTTATGAACTGGTAGAGGAGCACTCCATCAATCATTTGGACAAGAGCATAAGGCACCTAAAATGATTAAGTGCTACTACTTCATACAATCAGGTGACTCACTGGTCAGGGGCTGTGACCCTAACGCAGACACGTTGTTGCAAAGACTGCTCGTTTTTCTGAGACGTGAGAATTAATTAATTTGCTTTAACCCACTGCATTTCATCCCAGAAGGTGAGCTCCCCCACCTCTCCTGTTGATCACCGAGAGGTCAAAGTCAGCCGTGTACGGAAGCGACGGGGAAATACCACCCAAAGCAAGCCCTAAGCGAGGGGAGGCACCCACGCGATCCCAGCAAATAAAACATTTAAAAATAATGCGAAATACTCTCAAAATATTTTTTCAATATCCACCCCAAAGAGAAGGAAGGACCAGTGAGTGGGCAGCAGCCCCGGCGCAGGGCGGCGGACTCAGCTACCCGAGCGCGGTGCGCGCTGAGCGAACACACAGCAGCGACAGAAGCTGCTTCAGTGAGCGGGCAGCAGCCCCGCCAACCATGGACCCTGAGCTAAAGCAGCGGGAGCCGGCACAGGGCTTCCCCCCCGTTCCTCTCCTGAGCGGCAGTAGCGGCCGCGCCTCTTCCCTCCTGGAAAGCTCAGCGGCGCAGGGAGGGGGATGGTGGGAAAAATACAAAATGGAAACTTACACACCCTCTCCTAACACGCATGCGTAGCACCGGCGAAAAGGCGGGGATGTCCGCAGCGGGCAGATACCAGCCCCCCACAGCCCAGGGGCGGGCGTAGAGGAGGGTCCGCCGCTTAAGTAATGGCCGCTGGGGAGGGGCGGGCTGTGCGCATGCGCGCTCTGCCCGCGCTGGGCTCGTGAGATTGTACCGCGGCGAGTGGGTGAGCGCTTCGCGTTTTCCCAGTATCCTGTCTGGCTTCTCTGCTTTCCCTTCTCTACTCTGGCTGTTGGTAGGGGAAAAATGGTCGCTTCTTTCACCCCCCCACCCTGCGGTGAGGAGAGCGGATGCTTAGTTACGGTGGCCACCCCTCAGCCGGCCTTAGGTTACAATCCCCAAGAGGCAAGTTACAGCTGATGAGTTAAGGATGTACCTGGAGCTCTGCTGTGGGCCGTAAGAGCTGTGCCTAGGTACACATAGGGGTACCCGAAGCAAGTCAGTAGAGAAGAGTGCATTACAAGTAGGAAGGGAGTATCATGGTGTGTGTCCTACGCTTATGCTGTTGTCCAGGTATCTGGTTTGGGCTCACGTCGGAAATAGAATTGCAACACTACGGTATCTCTTGTGGCTTTAATTTTTAGTTTCTTTGTAGTCACAGTGAGACTTTATACCTCCCTGACTCAGTGCAGGCAGTGGTAGTGTCCCTGTGAACTCCCTAGCACGGACACGGATGCTGGTGCTCCTCCTGCAGGACTCTGCAGCAGCGAGCACCTTCCAGACCAGTGCATCCAGTGATTAGCTTCTATTCCTCCTAAAGGGAAAAAGCATGGGTAGTAGGCTGCTTAAGCTCTGTTAGGCCGAGCTTTATTTGTGAAGAGAGTCTTACATAGAAAGATTTCTAGTGAGCTTTTGGTTTGTAGAAGCATTCATTTTCAGTCTGACATCTTAAGAAGGTTCTCTTACGTAGCTATTTTTATGTATATCTGCTGTAGAAGTTGCTGAACATTACGGTTATTCCAGTGCTTCAGGCAATCAGACATGCTGGGTTCAAGACCAAACAAACCTTGAAATCTTATTTTGTATTCCAAAGGAAATTAGTATAACAAATGGAAGACCATTTTGATGTATCTGCTGGAGCCAGTTCTACTGAGAATTAATGCAAGGCACTCTTCCCGATGTATTAATTAACACTGCAACAAATAATGACCAGTACTACAAGTATCGTAGCTTACCCTGTACACTCCTGTTGAAGACATTGTTGTCACCAACCCATAAATGTGGTATCAAGTGTCATTATTACTTAATCTTGTCTCTTCATTGGCATTGTCTTTTGATGCCACTGCTGTAGATAATGCTGCAGTATCTGTACTTCTGTACAACAAAGTACTCTGCCTAATCCCAAACATCACTCCATGACAGCATTAATTCTCCCTGCCATTACACATATTGCTAGTCCTTTGTGACAACACACAGTGACAGCTCCCTTGTGTCAGTCATCTGCAAAGCTACCCCAGATATGTCCCTTTTAAGATGCATATACCTGTCTCCTAGGATTATGCAGTTGATAATCCAGTACTGGCTGCTCTTCCTATATTTACTTGATCCTGAGAATCATACTAAGCACTCTTTTTGTTTACAAAAACAATTACAGCATGTACAATTTCCATATCTAGTATCAGTGAAGTATATTGCCATAAAGGGTCACTTTTATACATTTTATACGTTATCTTCTGCGGTTATACCCTGGATGTCAGACAGACCAGTTTTTGCTAGTTTTCCTTCAAATGACCAGGTCATAGCAAATACTAATTTCTGTGCGGTAATTTTTGACTCTTTAAAGATTGCTTTGTACTTTCCTGAAGTCCTAGTCTGAAGTTCTAGTGGTTTTTATGACATTACTGTTTTGCATTGATCTTACTACCTGGCACTGATTTGGTAGTACTCCTCATGTCTTACTCATCTTGCTGAACTGGGTTAATATATAATAGAACCACAGGCAAATAGCAGTGACTTGGTTTCCACAAATGGGCTCAGTTTGTCATTAAGGAACATGAAGAGAGTGAAGTCTGTCTCTTCACTTCAACAGTCTAATCTGCATCACCTTGCTGCTTTGAAGTTACTTGGCTTCTCTGGTCATTCAACCCTTTAAGAATCTTTTCCTTTCAAGATATGCTTTACTGTCATTAATTGTTAAGGAGACTACATCTCTAGTAAAAGCAATGACCATCAGACTTCCATACAGACAGTTTCACTGCCATTTGCAGATGGAACTTTCAAATCAAGGGGTACTGTGTGAGATGATGTGCTCATCAGATTCAGATGAAAATATGCTAATTTATCTTTTTATGTGTGTTGTCCCTTGTTTACTCAGTATTTTAAAATAGTATTCGAAACCACTCCCTCTTCTGAGGTCTGTGAAGATAAACATTTAAGACTGTTTTGTTGTCTCAGGCACACGCTTGTGATACTATGAAAACAAACACTATACTGAAGTATATGCTGAAAAGATTTGAGACTTCAGTAAAGCAGGACATCAGAACATCTGTTTAAATACATCAGAAAGTTTGAAAACTAACAAAAGAAAAAAAGTAACCCTGAAAGTTATTCAGCAGCATTGAAAGCAAACTGCAAATCCTAATATCTTTGAATAGCTCTAGTCATAATTCTCCATTTCTAATGTTGCAACCTCTGTCTGTAACCAGAGATTATGTTACATAAATACTTGCAACTGCTAAAATATGTAAAAAACACATTAAGAGGTGAGCTACTGCTACAGCAGAAGCCTTCTCTTACCAAAAAAATAGTTTTAATATTCTGTTATTAACAAAGAAAACCAAATGCAATACACAGGCAAAAGTGAAGTGTGTTTCTAGATAATCTGCTTCTAACATTCATCTGAGCGTGAAATCTCTTGAAGAGCTGGGTAGAGATTGCAGGAAAACATTCTTTTAGCTCACTACTGTTTATTTGTTCGATGGACAGTTCATTTTGTTCCTTTATACTGAGATGCTTTATAATTATGCAGAAACTGCTGGTTTGTTTTTTTTTTTTCCTCTCTAATCCTTAGCAGGAGCCCATAATATCTTGTCTTTGCCAATCTCACAGTTTCAGTAAGTAAAGTCCTTATAAAAGCTGTTTTACCTGCAAAGTGATACATAAGAGTCTATCTGGCTTTGTGAGGCATGGGAATTATAGTATTTCTTTCAGTCAATTCTGTTGTTTACACTATGAAAATAGCATGTATTTTCAAAGAAACTTTCTTCTGGCCTTTGCCTTAATATTTGTTGTGTATCCAAGTAGGAACACAGTAGTTCTGAAGAAGTAACAATAGTATTAATAAATCAAAATCTTGAGTTTTGTCATCCTTCATATAACAAGGTGAATCTTTTTATGGTTTGTTTCTGCTGGGTTCTGAGATTTAAAGCATGCATCTATTTCTTCTTTCTATGCAAAATTACGTCATTCACAGTCCTCGAACACCTGTGTATAGCCATCAGAAAAGGAACAAAGCATCATAGGACTTGCATAGAAAGTTTTCAGTGTTTTCTTTTTTTCAGTGTTCAATCCTAAAGTTATCGTTTATTGGGTTTATTTAGATGGAATCCAGAGCACCTACTGTGCTGGATTACCACTCTTTTAAGGAGGCTGGGTTTTAGGCATTAATACAGTTTCACTTTCATGGCTACTTATTACTGTGATGCAGGCTTGCTCTCACTAAGTATTTTCTTCAAGCCACAACGTATTATCCAAGGGTCAACTCAATAACTACTTCTTTAAAACCAATTGGCTGTTTCTTCTAACTCACTATTAGTCATTTCTCTTTTCCTCAAAACCGGGAACAGTATTCATGTTTTTGGCAGAGTAACAATGATACTGCATCTAACCAAAACAGCCCCGTTTGTGAAGCCAGTCATTAATTCCTCTCTGCTAGCTTGTCATCACCAGATGTCTGCTGAGTTTACACCCTGTGCATTTCCCGTGACTGCACCCACAAGGCATCCACAAATGATTCTGTATTTTCTATAAGAGCACCACATCCTTTTCTGAACTTTTCACTACCTCAGCAGCTGCAGCTGCTGACCATAGAACTGCAGCCTCTCTTTACATTATGTGTTGTACCTTTCTCTTGACTGAGTCTACAAACAGCATAAGAATATAATGTTACTTTTACTTTAAGGATAGAGTTTCATCACTTAAGATTTCAGGAAGCAGGTTCCACACAGAAAGTAATGAGAAGTATCCAACACAGAAAAACAATTCCAGGTTTATATCAACAAGTAGAGCACAAAATGGTTTTACTTCTCATAAAATGCACTGGCAACAAAGTCTAAACTCTGCCAATAACAAAGCATATCTGAGGAGGACTCACAGTTATCCTTAAGCATGAGGAGATGCGTAGGCACATTTCACTCCAGAAATCTGCACTCGCTGAATATGATCACCAGCAGTAGATGCAATTAGCTATGTCCAATTTACATTTTGAGCACAAGGGACAAGCTTTCACAGCATGCTTAATACAGCAAACACAACAAACTGGCTTTTGTGAACACAATGCAGTTTCTCAGTTCAATGGGAAACTACAAAATATATGTGCAAGGTATAATTATACCATGCCACAAAGAAAATTTGAAAAGGATAATTGAAACAACACTCATATCTTGAAAAAGAAACTGATTAATTGATGTAGGTTCATAGACATATGTCATAGCAAACAATACAATAAGTGAAATATAAATACCAATTTTCAAATCAACACAGCTTGATAACTTGAATTAAAATTTTAGGAACAGCAACAAAAAATAAAATTAAAAGCTCAAAGTAAGCCCTAAATTACAATCCTTCTTCTAACTGGTAAAGATGAAGGAAAAATTCGTGGAACTGTTAATATTTTTCTAACTCATTAGGGGTCTTTCTTTCATCTTTTTTTTTTTTTCTTGTTTTGTGTGGCCATTGAGGCCAGTAGAAAAACAGCCAATTTAGTCAGAAAACTTTGCGGCACAGCAGGGAGTCTCATTTGTCATCACTTGCAATAGCAGCTGTCTCCATCAAGAAGGAAGTTAATCAGTACAGACTAAATAAATTAGGTAATTCTTTAGATAGTTAACAATGTACTTTGAATGAGCAAAGACCAAGCTTTGTCTCCTAATACTGGGCAACTTCTCTTTCTACTATGGTGATTTTCTGGCTTGAAGCTAAGGAGCAGTGAAGTTCCTTAATTGTCATTAAGGAACACAAAGGACACAAGTATTTCTGATAGCTGAAGATACTCAGTTTACACAAAGGACACAAAGTGTTATAATTGTTGTAAAAGCTATATCCAGACTTAGGTTTTCTTCAACGTTCTTCAACTTCTTCCATTCTATGCTTAATTCTTCCCTAAATTTCTTAGCGCCAGATCAAATCTGAGAATTGCAAAAACCAAAAAGTATAAAACTTTGGGAGCATGTTTATTCACATTAGAAACTGAAATATACTATGTTGAGTTAATATGCTGAACATGGAGCCAGTAAATCTATAAAGATACTGAACTTCACACAAATTTGCACCCTTCACAAATTCTGCACTAAGTAGCTTGTATGCCATTCAGGAAGACAGAATTTTCTTCTTAAAAATTCTTTTTGTACAGCCTTGAGAATATTTAGGACCTTTCTAACCCCAGTTCTTGTCACTTTGCTCAATGTCTCTACCCTGAAAACACAGATTGATAATGTGGTTAAAATCAGCCCCATGGATATAAATGAAGAAACTTTATGCCTCTTCTCTCTGTCCCCTCTGTGTGTTTATTATGGAACTTATATGTAAAGGAGGTAACCAAGCAGGAAAAAAATTACCTGTGCTGTGTAATATTACCTATTTAGAACTCTGGATCACAGCCATAAAATACTTGTTTTGTTTTCTCACAGTTTACGTCATGTACTCCTTCCTTGAAAGATCTGGACTAGATGAACTTGATAGAGTGAAAATGTGATATGTGAAAAGAAGAGCTGACACTCATCAGCCTTCAATTTTGAGAAGAAAGCACATCTCAGAAGGCTGAGTAGTTCATAATTCCAAGAACTATATAAAAATGGGGGTAGTGGGTGGAATGAAAGACTAGAACTGACGCAGTGGCTTACAAGAAAGGCTATCAGTTGTTTATATTATTAAATGACCTTAGAAATGTATAACTCAGCCTCTGTTGCAATCAGAAACTACTAGGAGATGATACACTGAGTGAGCTAAATCACAGGTATATGAAGTATATATACTGTGGGGATGATGTTTTTTCAGAATGCTGCTTGCCTGAGTGGCCAGAGGGCCTATTCCAAAGATACCATGTGATGAATACCCTCAGAGACTGCTAGAGAATGATACAGAGGAGTATCAGCATAAAAGGCAGAAAAAGAAATCAAGACTTAAGTATTTAACTTACTTGTATGATCACGGTTCATTACCCCTTTCTGAAAACAACAAGTTTTTTAGTTTGTTTCAGATACAATACTTGAAAAAAAGATGGTGCCCATCTGACTACAGGAGCAACAAAAACCTTAAGCAAGATCATTTTAACACAAAAAGAACAGGATTTTTATCACAAAAAAAAAACCCCAAAACAAAAACAAAAGTAGCACATAAGCTCTCATGTACTACAGAAAACTCATTTAACCTTGAAATTTTTCTAGGCATTTTTTGTGAGGAATCACAGCAACTAAAACACATATTACAATAATTAAATACAGACGTAAAGATTGGGCAGTACATATGTTATCTTCAAAAGCTGTTAAACAACAGATGGGAATATTAATGCAAAGAACATTCATATTGTGATGTTGTCAAGGGCATACATCAAAGTGGAGTGCTTTGTGCAAAATCAAGGGAAAATTACTTGTGTTTTGGCACATGGCATGTCAAAAGAAATTAGAAAAATGTTTTCAAAATGTGCCAAGTATATTACTTATAGAGTATTATCCTTTACTAGAAAGGAAGAAACAAAAGGCAGAAAGTTGCAGGATACTAACAGTACTTAAAGCAGCACAGGTAAGCATTGTTACAATCTTTGTTCTTTTGCAGGCTAGCTCTAGTCTTCACGCACAAACTCTGTGTGAGGAATGTGGCTCATATGGATTTAAGGAATTTAGATAAAATTTAAAGTTTCTTATGTGAAGTGATTTCATCTTGATAAGTTTCAAATTATCTTTTCCTCCTGAAGATTTCATAAGGTAAGTTGATTTTGAGCTCTGCTTTACATAGGAAAATGCTCTAAATTTCTCTTGTAAGCATCTCACTGGAAGTAGCAGAACTGATCATAAGTTTGCTCAAATGTATTTCAAATTGGCTGATGGACTCATACTGAAGACCTACTTATAGCTATGGGTTTACTTACAATGAGTGATTTGTATTCAATTTCCATATGTCAGAGACATGATATCATTTAAGGACCTTTCTTATAAATCACATAAAACTGATTTAAATCAGTTATTGTTTTTATCAAGTTCTGCTGGTCCAACTCAGAATTTGTCCTTTGAATCCATAAATTACCCAAAGGAAATTTACCTTGAGAACAGTATGATAAAGTAACAAACACGTAAGTCATCCTTTGACAATTCTCAGTGTGAAAAACACTCAGTGGTGAAAACAGCTGTGCCAGCAGCTACTTAAATTTATTTCCAATCTTACTTGACCAGACCACAGGAAACTGACAATGCTGGAGTATCCACACCCATGACAGGTTAAATATTTCATGTTTTCCTCTCTTATGCTCCAATTATAGTAGGTAAAGGATTTTCCAAGGTATTTAGAATTCTTTTTCCCTTAATTTCTCCGGTGATTTCTTTTTGCAAAGGAGGGAGGGGATTTGAAAGTGACTGTAGTTTCATGAACTGTTCGTCCACATACCTCTTTGAGCACCTATGCAGTCAACGAAGGAAGGATGCTAGAAAATACAGTAACATGTTTTAAACAGTACTAAAATACTGTCTCATAGTCATTTTTATTACAGCATATCTTGACCTTTAAAGTCTTAAGGAACTGACACTAATTTTCAGCAAATCAGAATCATCAGACTACTGTTCCTCAATACTGTTCTTAACAGTTGCAAAGACAGTTGCATCTGTGGGGCTGCTTGTAGGGATGAAGGGGTCTAGAGAGTAGCACAGTCTCTCACTGATCACATATGATGCTATTTATACCAGGTAAGGCAGTGTGAATCTGGGAGCAGTTGTCCTCCCCTTCCCATCAGCTAAGCTGCGCCTGTAATCTGTATCACTCTGTGAGGGAAGAGTAAACCTCTGCGACAGAGGTACCACAGTACAGATGCACAGTACAGTTTCAAACTTGGTATAAGCTGAATTCTACAAGAGGAAGCTTTACACCTGGTGTTAGAATTATGACTCAGACATTAAGAAACTTGGATTTGGTGCCATTTCTTAACCAGCATAAATCACAGATATGACTCACTTAGTAAATTCTTACTTTGCCATCTATAATCAGTCAGTTTTCTCAATTTCTGTTCAGAATGTGTAAAAATTATTACTTTAAGCATTGATTAACTGGATAATTGAACCACATTCCAACAGCCATTTGTTGACTGGTTGCTTTGATATCAATATGCTTTTGATTTGTTTGCTGAGATTTCAGTTAGTTTTAATTGTATTAGTAATATTTTAGTATTACTAGTAGTTTTGGTAATATGTCTTTGTGTTTATACTTAGGAGTTTTAATAAAGTACATAAGACCTTGTCTGACATTCTTCAATACGATGTACATGGAATTTTGAATGGGTGTTCCCAGTTTACCATAAGACCATGATCAATTTTCTCTGATAGCATATGGTTCTTATATCTGGCAGTTATCTGGGAATATAGAATCATAGAATCATCAGGGTTGGAAGAGACCTTAAAGATCATCTAGTTGCAATCCCCCTGCCATGGGCAGGGACATCTCCCACTAGATCAGCTTTCTCAGAGCCTTAATTCTGGGGACCGGGCTTCCACCACCTCTCTGGGTGACCTGTTCCAGTGTCTCACCACCCTCATGGTGAAGAAGTAGATCAGCTTTCTCAGAGCCTTAAAAAGTTCTGGGGATCAGGCTTCCACCACCTTTCTGGGCAACCTGTTCCAGTGTCTCACCACCCTCATGGTGAAGAACTTCTTCCTAATATTCAATCTGAATCGACCCATCTCTAGTTTTAATCCATTCCCTCCAGTCCTACTGCTACTCAACATCCTAAAACGTCCCTCCCCAGCTTTCTTGTAGGCCTCTTTAAGGTACTGGAAGGCCACAGTAAGGTCTCCCTAGAGCCTTCTTTTCTCCAGACTGAACAACCCCAACTCTCTCTGTCTTCATAGGAGGGGTGCTCCAGCCCTCTGATCATCCTCATGGCCCTTCTCTGGACATGTTCCAGTGCGTCCGTATCTTTCTTGTAATAGGGGCTCCAGAACTGGATGCAGTACTCATGAGATAGAGTCTGCAGGTAGGCAGTAGCAGAAGCATGGCCCTGGGCAAAGACTCACAAAATTCATGGCACTCAATGTCACAATCTCAGTACAGTCTTGTCACATTGTTCCTACCTACACCACTAATTTGAGGAAAGGAAAAAATTTCAAACTGAGATATAAAGTGCCTTTACTGCTGGTTGGAGAAAGGGAGAATCTAAAGGTACATGATTTTACTGATGACTTACAGTAATTAACCATAGGCTGCAACGCCGTTTTCACCTTTGTCAGTACTCCATGGCCATGTGCTCCCTAGCAATTGTCCCGAAGTGAGCTGAATCAACAGAGACTAACCTTACAAAAATACAAGCTTAATAACTTAATCAAAATCTATATTGCTAAATTCAAGAGGAATACCAAGATAATTGAGGTTTAGATTCAGTCCCCACAAATAGGTCCATTCAGAAGTCACTCATCTTCTAGAACATTATGACTCATAGAGAAATACGCAGGTCTTCAAATTGTTTTGCTTTCATACTTTTTGTGCAAAAACATTATAGTACAAAGCAAAACAGCATAGCTATCAAGAGAAACTTCTAAGCAAAGCAAAATTAACATGAGAAGAAAGTAGAGGATTACAGAGAAAAATGGTGCTACTCAAGAAACAGTACTATTAAGATTGCTTAGTTGGCAAGACAGCAAGTCTAGACTGATTGCCAACAGAATGGCAACAAAAACATTCAGATAAATTCCAGTCTCACAAACAGTAGGCCACATGGGAACATTTAAATGCAATGTAGTATGCTTGCTTAAATAATTGGTGGAATAAAATGTTTCTTCTCTTTTGGTAGAAAAGAATATTATATTTGGTTAAGGAGAATGTCTAAAAGCTATAGGCAGAATTTTAACTTCAATTGGCATTCCATTCAAGAAGTGAGTAGGCAAAAAGGCTTGTCCTAGACAATATATTTTATGATTCCTGTAAGATGGGAAGGATTCTCTAGTCCTTGCTCATTCTTCACTCAGTCCCAGAAATGCACAGGTAGCAGCTACTCTGCTTGAAAGAGAAGCAACATGCAGTTTGATCTGGTATCACCATAACATAATACACTGGGTAGCATGAGAATAGGATATAGTATGTAGAAAGACAGTAGAAGAGTATTCCATCTGGAAGCTACAGTTTCCAAATGAGTGCAGCCCTATCCTTGGGTACTGAGGAGAAATCATAACTAACTTACTGTGCTGAAAAAGAAAGTCCCCATGTTTTTCACTTCTATCCTTTACTAAGATCTATCTCCACAGGGAGCAGAATCTAGCCCTGGCTGCTCTAAAATTTTTATCTGATGTTTAATGAATGGCTCTTGGTTTCAGTCTCTTCCATAAGATGCTATTTGAATTTTAATATATTTAGCAAAAAGTAAAAGGCCTATTGCTGCGCAGGTATTTTCCCTATTACAAAAACTGCAGACATTCCACTGAAATGCTGCAAAGGCTTATGTCTGAAGAACACTAAAATACATAAATATCTATTGTAAAATTAGGTTGGTTTAAAATTAAGTTGGAATAATCACTTCTGATTTTTATGACAGAGTTCTTTACTTATATCTTATGTATAACTCCTGTCTGTGTACTACTTCTCCACGTGTAAGCACACAAGAGCAAGATTAGAATGATAGGCTGGAAAACACTAGCTATTCTGGATTTTTGTTTTACAGTGGGAATCCCTAGGCAGTAACTGAGATGGTTGTTTTATATATAAATTAAATGTTTGAAACCAATCAAAACTGGGTTTATTTGGCTTTAGTATGGCCTTTCACTGGATGTTATGGCCAGGGAATAATGGCATTCATTAGAGCCCAGATTTAAATTGATTGTAAAAAATTGCTTTACAGAAAACAAAACAAAAAAACCATTTAGCAGCACGTTATCCACCTGAAGAAGTTTTAAATAAACAAACACCAGTTATATTTCACCACTCTGTATTTTTCAAATTATATGTTTATCACAGATGTGTTTACCCAAATAGCAGCATAAACCTGTAAAGTGCCATTTATTGTGTGTTACTAACCTCAGAGCAACTATCATTGTCAGATTAATTGGGGTGAATGTTCAAAAGTTGTAGAAAATATGATATATGTATAAAAT
>JANHGN010001153.1:1077-17111 GCA_024605025.1 Megaceryle maxima | reverse complement strand
AAAATTTTAAAAACCTTTTGGATAAAAAAAAAAATAGTAAACCTTCATAAATCAAAAAACTTCCTAAAAAAAAAAAGAAATAAAAACCCCTTTTGGAAAACTTATAATATTGAAAAAAAAAAAAAAGCTTTAGTCATATTCATCTTGAAGGATTTTTTTATTTATTTTAAATATCATTTAGATGCAGATGGCACTAGAAATCAATCAGCTAAATTAATATTTATTTTTATTTCATTTTGAGTGAGATGTAGACATGTCCAAACATGCATTTGGAACCAGTATGCCATAAACTGGATTCTGACACATCTTTATTCAAATCAGCAATATAGTACATCCTTCCTCACCTGGAACCTCACCTGTCCCCACTTGCACAGAAGAAATACATTTCCTTTGGCTGATTAAGATAAATATTTGAACAGTGGTGTTTTCAGAAGAGTGAAGAGAGAAGTGTTATAGGAATGACTGTGAAGACAATTGAGGGTTGATAGGGCAGGGGACAGAGTACAGAGGTGCATGTAAAACATGGTGAAAAATAATAATAGGCATAATAACAGTTTCTTACATAGCCATGTAATCTGCCAACATTGTTGCTATCAATTTTTTCTTGAAACAGCTAAAAGGAATCCAGGTCCATTGAGCCATATTCTACAATCTGCCAATCTTCATCTGCAAGGAAGGTTTTGAAATATTTTCTGCAATTGACAAAATAGGAATTGCAGACCAAAATACAACTAGAAAAAATAATTTATGACCTAATCATGCCCTTTTAACCTATTTGTAATCATTGGCTACACCCTACATTTTTTTTTTTTCTCCCTTGCTAATGGTATGTGAAGCCCTAATTCCAAATCACAAATACTTTCATAAATAAAATCTCAGTAGGTATATTGCTTATTTTCATTACCTAATCACACATGATGGGAAACAGAGTCACAAGGATTAGAAGTTAGAGAACCACAGAAGTATCTACCAAATCAGACTTTGAGACAGTGTTTTCTTTTTTTACATCCCGTCGCTTCAGAAATACTCTTTTTTTCTTTGTCATACTGATGGTAAGAGGTAAAGATAATATTCAAGACATTAAACTCATAGGAGTAAGAGCTAATACAGCTGCACTAAATCACGTAACACCTTTGTTATGAGTGCATTTTTGTGTGCTTTCAATAATAACTGACAGGCATACACACTCACTGGAAAAATAGTTACGCACTTTAAGCCTGTAAAATATTAGCAGGTTAGAACTGTCAACTAAACCTTCCTAACTTATATTTCAAGTAACAGGCAACCCAATAATGTTCTACAGTGTTTATGGGTTATTTCTTACAGTGTTGGTCGGTTTTCAGCCTGCTGAGCAGGTTCATAGTCTGTTGTAACAATGAAAAATATTCTAAAACATACAACATGATACCTTGTGCATTATACACCAAGTTTCAAGCAGAACAGAATTAAAAAAACAAACAAGCCAATAGAAAATTGAAGCTTACAATTTGCAGGAATAATCAGAAAAGTATGTTTAGAAATTATGAACAACCTACTTAGCATAATATTTCACTCTATTACAAGTTGGAGGTAAATCTGTGTATGAAAAACACCCAAACCTACAGAGATACCACCAGATGAGAATCTCCATCACACATATTAGCATTCAGTTCAAATTCACAAAGGTGGATGACTACATGGTATTTAAAGAGCGTGGAAAAGGAATAGCAAATCACATACCTTGCCCCCAACAATGTCAGTCTGTTACCTACAATGAGTTCTTGAAGACTTGTACCCCAACTTGCATTAAACACATCAAATGTACCAGCTGCTGACTCCTTCCTGTGTGTTTTATTCTCTAAAGATACAACTGAGCTACGTTATATCCTTATACTTTGCCCTATCCTGCCCCATTGAATGTTCTCCAGACTGGGTCACTAAGAACTTTCAAAAAAAAAAAAAAAAAAGAAATCTGTCATTCTTCACAAAAGGAAAATCAGTTCATCAGTTTTTAATCAACTCTTCTCAAAATAATCAAAAGGAAAATGTACCTCAGCTCAAAAAAAGTTTTGATGTTTTCCTGCAGGAAATTATTGATTTGCCATTCTGAAGTGACTTGCCAAACAAAGAACATTTATTTATTTGAGCTTGATTACTGAGGAAATTATGCCAATGTGATTACACTAAAGCACTGCTGCCTCTCTGCATTCATGAAAATCCTTGAATAACTTTTGAGACAGTTGATGCCTGAAAACAGATTTGACAAAAACAACAAGGAGACCCAATGGCTATCAAAATTTTGTGACTTTATAGAAACAGGCCACTGCTAAAGTGGGGGAATCCTATGCAATATCTGACTGCAGAAAAACATTATTTGCAGCTCCCATCTTCTTGGAAGAGCCCTAAAGCTGTAGGAGTCCTTATGAAGCATTAGGTCATATATTCTTATGTCACAAGGTCTGACTTACTTTGTAAGTTTTTTTAAGGCAGGTGGTGGGGGGGAGAGGAGCAGGATGGGGTTCTGTGTGGTTTGGGTTTTATTAGCACATAGAAATTAATATCCTGTCTTACTGAGAACCATTTAAAATTTCATTTTACTGTGAATTTAAGAATTTTGCTCTGTTTAGAAACAGAAGCATGTGAAATAGCAGAAGTTTCTTTAAATAAGTGGGGAGAAAATCCAGGCCATGTTCTGGCCTTAATTTAGAGTTGCGGAAAAGCTGACGAGGAAACAATTTTAAAGCATCGATAGGCAGTCCCAGATGGTGGGAACCCTGTTCTTGCATTCACAACCAAGCTGGCTCAAAGAACTGAGTACAGAGCTAACATAAAGCCAGATATAACTCAAGACCTCCTCCACCAAATAATGAATGCAATATGTTTGTGATAAAGGAGACAGCTGTAGCTCTGTCTGGGATCTACTCTGACATGTTTAAACATGGTAATATCATTAACAGCAAAGATTAAAAATATTCAGAATCATTAATGCCTGGCAAGTTGGATCATAAGTTGCTCCCACATCCTAAGGCACTATACCGACTATATCAATCAAAGAATGAAAATTTAATACATCAGGCAAGAACTGATGTTTCAGATATTTTTTTTAATTTGAAAGCAAGCTGTCAAGACATTATATTAAGAAAAAATTCCAACTTTTTGCAATGCTAGAAAAAAACTACACAAATCAGACTCATTTAAAAGTAGATAATAGATGTTATACTACTAAAGGGAATCTCAGGAATGCAAGATGGATCTACAAAGCTATTAAAATGAAAAGTTAAATTATTCAGAATATTCAGCCATGTCCCTTAACTACTTACAGTTCTTATGCTTCCTAAGAGTCAAATGCTGTTGTGGGGTTTTTTTCTTTGCTTTGCTTTTGTGGTTTGTTTGTTTGGGTTTTTTTGCTTGTTTGGTTGTTTTGTTTGTGGGTCTTTTTTAAAGACAATAGCAACCACTTTACATACATACTGCATAAAATTGCTATTATTTTCTATTCAGGGCTTCAAATAACCTTTTGGTTTATGCTCTAGATAGTATGTAGCTAATGAAACTTTTTCCCCGAGAAGAGACATTTACCACAGGTTTTACATAAATTAACACCATCCAACTGCTAACTAGTTTAGTTTTAAATTCTGTTTATCAGTTATTTATGACTCCAAGAGGACAGAACATGTCCAGGACTCAGAAGGTCTACCTGCAAGGGAAAAATAGATTAGGAGTGCCAGAAAAGTACCTGTGGGTTAGGTAGCTGAATGGTGAGGAAACTTCTATCCATAAAGGCACAAAGCCCATTAGCAACACTTCCTGGGTGTTGCCTTTTCTGTTAGAACTTCAGTGTGTGAGGCAACTAAAGAGAATACTGTAGTTAAGTACCAACAAGAAGCATCAACACACTCATTGAAATTCACCCAGTGTCCAAGCTAATATAAAATATTGCATAATCTTGACATTATACTTGTCATTATAGAGCAGTTGTGTTATCATAATTGTGACAGACTAAGGAAATGAGCAAAGTGAACTCTAAAGGAAGAAGAAATTCTATCACCAGCTAATATGATAGAAAAAACAAACAAACAAACAAAAATGAATACAAGCTCCCAGACACAGTAGTTTATCTCTGGATCCCTTTCCTGAAGATGAAAATGTATCATGACAACTACTTGCAAGTGCAAGAATATAAACACAGAATAACTGATTAATTTCACAGAATCACAAAATTGCCTAAATAGGAAAAGACCTTTAAGATCATTGAGTGAAATCGATAACCTAACACTGACAAGTCCTTGATTAAATTATATGCCTCAGTACTATGTCTACATAACTCCTAAATACCTCCAGGGATGAGGGCTCAACCACTGTCCTGGGCAAGCCATTCCAGTGCCTGGTAACTGTTTCAGTAAAGAAATTCTAATATCCAGTCTGAACTTTCCTTGGTACAACCTGAGGCCATTTCCTCTTGTCCTATCACTTGCTACTTGTTTGAACAGACTGACCCCCCACCTCTTTGCAAACTTCTTTCAGGTTGTTGTAGAAACCTGTAAGGTCTCCCCTGAGCATCCTTTTCTCCAAGCTAAACAACCCTAGTTCTCTCAGCTGCTCCTTGTAAGACCTGCTCTAGAAGACTTAGGCTCTTGATTTGAGTATATTACATTTGCCCTAATTGCACACAGACATTTAAATTATTAGCTAGATAGAAATGTTCCTGTGTTAGGAAGGGGTTAGGAAGTTATCTTGAAGAAAGAATTCAAGCATAGTCCAAACAATATTATTAGCTCAAGGTCTCCACTTTGAAACCACAGAATCATTAATGCTGGAATGGACCTCTAGAATTCCAGCACAAACACCCTGTTAAAGTAGGTAGGCTACAGCAGGTTGCCCAGAACTGTGTCCAGTCAGGTTTTCAATATCTCTGTGTATGGTGAAGTCACAAACTCTCTGGACAAACTGTCCCAGCATTTGGATACCTCATAGTGAAAAAAAAAAAAAAAAATTAAACAAAAAATGTGTATTCTATAAAACCCAGCACAGGAGTCCTATGTTCTACTTTTAAATATAACAACTTCTCTTTATTCCAGCAGTGAAAAGATCAAATCCAGAAAGAAGCAGCCATACTACATACAGGGAGCCAGAGACACCATGGAGTTCCTTACAAAGCAAGAAAAATTAAAATTTCAGACCAACAAATACACCTATGTTATGTAATGACACTTGGGTGGGGGTTATTTTAGGGGGTGCAATTATGTCTATACTTCAGGACTTTTAATAACTGTAACTGATACAACTTAATGACCTGAATTTAGGCAAATTATTACAGAAACATTTTATATCACCAAAATGGTCGTAGATACATTTTTAGCACCAAGCTGCATCCCACAGCTATGATAACAAGAGAAGTTCCCAGATTTGCCACACAGTGCACATATATATGTGTGTATATATATAGATAGATATATATATCTCTGTGAGCGATAAAGCTGTGTGAGGATCAGGAAATATTGGATTGATTTGCCTTCTGCAAATTCTGCTTTAATTTATAATGTTTCTCATAAAGGTAAGTTATGAGTGATCCCGTAATTCTCACTTGAAAAGCTCAGCACTGCTCAGTTGAATGAAAATTAAAACCTCCCTTTCTCTTTTGTTTTTTGTTCCCTAGATACTAGATGCCACTAGTAAAGTATGTTTTCGTGCTGTCCTTCCTATCATAAATGCATCAGAGCAGCAGAAAAGCAAGTTTTTTTATTACAGTAAGTTTTTTTCACTCACAGCTGAAGTAAGAATAGAACAACTTCTGCAAAGCCTTAAAATTATTTCATAAGGATTTGACCTTCCCACAAGGGAAGGCAGACACTAATCACCTTTATTTTTTTATATATTTTATTTTAATCTTACCCATAATTATTTGACAGTTTTGTCATTTGTTTTTTAGTTTGAGACACAAGATACTTGCAGAATAGTTAATACATTCATGACTAGAGATTTCAGTGGAAATTTCAGGTGACATATCACACAGCAAATAAACACAGAATTGCTAACTATAATGGAGATTTCTCAAATGAGTTGTGAGTAATGTAATGCCTGCATCAATATTCCATGTAAAAATCACCATAATTACATTATTGACTTGACTAAATTTATTGCTCTTCTGATGATTCTGATCCATTACTTTTGAAAACAATTTTAGATTGATAGCAAAGATACATTTTTGGTAATATGCTTCTCAGAAATTACTGTGCTTCACCACTGGTTAAATCTACTCAGCCTTCAGTGTGGGGCTGCAAACACTTCTAAATTGTGCAGCAGCTTTCCATAGAAATCATCAAGAGTCATGTCTTATTGCTTTCATAAAATGTGGTTTACACCTCTCTGAGTAATTGAATTTTGCTAGGGTTATGGGCAGGCTGCATATTTGTATGCACCAAAATACTATGCAGCCCTTGAGAAAAAGCTGTTCTTTCTATTGTATGAAGTCTAATCAGAGATTACTTTTTGAAATTTATGCTGCACATTTTTCACTATAAAATGTTAATTAACAAGAAGATGAGTTTGTCTAGGAGATGTCCCACTTATAACTGCTCTTACAGAAGTCTGGAAAGGCTTCCTGCATATTATAAAAATTTTAAGTCTAAACCGACTCTCTCTACTTCCAAAAAAAACCCCATAAATTAAATTAGTTCCTACAGTCAGGTCAAAAACTGACACCTGATGAAGATCACAAGTGAAGAACGAATCATGTCAAGTGCATCAGCAGAACTTTCCCTAATGTGGATAAAGACTAAGAACTAAAGAAACCACCAAATTATTCACAACTATGCAAAAGAACCGGGGGGGAACGACAGGGGAGAGACAGATCCACAGGTGCAAGAAAGAATGAACAAGCAAAAAAACAGAACAGTGTGATCACACGTGGTAAGCAAAACACATAGAGGACTGATATTATAGTTTAGCCATGATTCTAAGCAGTTCATACCTATCAATGAACTTTTGCTCACAGACTTTAATCAATTATGGAGAAAATCTTAGTTCGCTAATTTTTCTCTCCAGACTCTGTAAATAATAACATGGCACAAGTAACACAGCACAGTTTTTGCTGGATGCTTAATATTTTTGGCACAAGATGGAGAAAACTGAGTTCTTTGCACAAAAGTGAAGCAGGAACAAAGTCAGTTGTATGAAACAAACCACCACCATATCTCCCCTTGTGAATACAGTGCATGTCTAAACTAAGAAAGTCATTGATCTACTTAATCCTCTCCCTCATTTTCATTAGTCCTGTTTTGCTTCTGTAAAACTCCTGGCAGGTTATTAAAGAAAGTACTATACAGCAAATAAATAGTGTAAAAAGCTACAATATAATTTCTTAAGTCTTAAGTGTAATAAAGGCTGTCATGTTTAAAAATATTTATATTACTACATATATTCCAGGAAAATCTTATCATTTCATATATCTCAACACCATTGATCTCAGTATCACCTTGAACATTGCATTTCCTCACCAGTAGAAGCCAATGCTGCTTGGAACAGTGATGCTTCTGTTTTAACATTTGTTGTCAAGGGACCAGTTTGGTATATCCTGCTGCAGCACATCTCTCAGCCACAGCAAAAATCCAGGAAACCATTTTATACCCTAGATGTTTTGTCACGAGAGCAGTATTGTCAGGCCAACCCTCCATCCCTACAGTCTTCAGGATGGTCAGCTCTCATGAAAGCTCCTATTCTCACCAAGTATTCCCAAGCTAGCTAGATATAAGCAAGCAGCAATCCTACCTGTCACGAGACCAAATCCCACTTCCTAGAGAGTAAAACAATCTCTGCAGCACAAGAAACTACTTGAAAACCATAAAGTTTGTTTAGTAACAATTTATTAGAGATAATAATGAAACTTCTCACATTGCCCTCAAAACCTTAAGTATTATGACACCAAGATGAGTATAGACTGCACAACTTACTTGCAGCCTGCAGAAGAAATGCACTAACATCTACTTTGATCATAATGCTTGAATAAAAGCAAAGTCTGAAAAGCAAAATTTTCAAAATTTTCAAAAATTTTAAAAATTTTCACTTACCTCCAGTAAAGCCAAAACAGGACAAGAAAGTACTTTTCCAGCTTGTTGCCCAGTCACCCTTTGTGAACAGACTAGATGAACCAGACGGGATGGGCAAAGGCCAAAGCACAAACAGTGGCACAGGAAAGGGAAAAAGACGAACCCAAATGCAACAGCAGAGACCACTAACAAGAACTGGCCCCATCTCCCGAGATCATCTTTATCTGCCTGGAAATTCTGTTTGGGTAGAATGAAACTAGATTTGGTTGGTGTGGAGTTTTCTTTATTTTATGTTTGGTTTTGGTTTTTTGGGGTTCTTTGTTTGGGGGGGAGCATAGGGGGGGCGGGCAGAGAGATAGCTTTTAGTATTTGCCTGGGATTTTCCAGTGACCATCAATTTAGTCAGAAACAATGCATGAGGAGCAACCCCAGACCTTCAGGGGGATTTCTAGGTCACATGAAAGGCTAACCTTTCCAGGAAGCATCCCAGATTTTTTTTTTACCACTGTGAATCACATTGTGAATCAAGGAAACATTTCATAATATTAATGCAAAAAACTATAAGGAAACCAAATATTCAATATGAATAAGTTTATAAAAGCTGAATGCATAAAACAGACACTGTCTTGAGTCTAGGACAGCAGGGAGGAATTGCAGAGTACATTATGCCTGTGAAGGGCCCAGGTATGTATAGCAAAGTCAAATAAAAAGTCTGCAAGCTCAGATAACCACACTATGAGTATCTATTTGGAGAAGCACTTCAGGAAAACCTAGCTACCCACTTCTACAACTGAATACATTGACACATTGGCTCTTAAATTTGGTTTTCTAACAGTTGTATCTATCACAATGCCCTAAGGAAATACAACACTATCTTTTAGTTCTACTGATGTCACATCGGGGAGTCCTGGAAATGAGCCTCAGGCAGTGACAAAACATTTATTTTTCACAATAACCCGATCAGTAAGACATATCCAAGGAAAGTGAGGAAATTAATTCTTACAATTTCTCCTTTTTTACATCCCTTGCATAACAGTGCTAGTTTCAAAATGTGTCAGCCACAGTAACACCTGTTTTTCCACAAAATATCTGAAACTTTTAGGTAAGCTATAAAACGAGCAAATAAAGCAGTCAAAAATGTTACAAAACACCCACAGTTCCAGTTGTTGCATGGTAAGTTCTAATAATATGGTGGTAGAATTGCATATCTCTATATATTCTCAAATAGATGGAATCTCTAATTTGCAAATTTAGATTCCCAACCTCTTTTCAAGGCAATGAACAGTACAGAAGTGAAAATGCAGCAGTCTTTGTTATTCATGCAGCAGGGCTGGTTGAAATCTCAGTTTCTTTTACACCCCATATGGTCTTCAGTGCAACTGTATATTTTTCTATAAATTGTATTTCAATTTCTAAGGATAAAGAATAAGTCCCTAAATCCTTGTTTTCCCCTCTGAAGTCTATATTTGAAATTCAACCTTAAAAAAGTCCACATTTTCTGAAAGTGTGATCACATCTATTAATTCTGTTGTTGAGTCCTGCCATTCTTTGTCAACGTGGTTCAGTACAATTTGAGGGTCATGTTCCACTCATATTTACACTGGGGTACATTTGGAACAACTTGGAGGTGCAGAATAAATATGACGTAGATGAAAAAATAAAGTTTTCTGTTAGAATTAAATTTAGCATAAATTTGTAGAGAGAATAAGGACTAAAACATGATGCTGAACTGGAGATCAATTTCATTGCTTTGGGCTGAAACTGGAGAAGTCTAACCGAATATATAGTGCACCCAAGTGCCAAGCTGCATTAAGCCCTACTTTTTATTTTATTAGATCTCCCGAGGCAGATTCTAGTCTCTGTTCCAGCCAGTGATAATCCTTTTCTGAAGAGACACACACCTTTCCTCCATTTGGGACAAGGAGAAGGCGGAGAACATCTCCCATCCTGGCCAAAACCACACAAGGGAATTCCAGTTTGAAACTGTTTATCCTCACCAGACAACTACATAGATCAACCCCGCTTCTTGGCAGCTTTGCCAGTTTACCCAAGCTTTTTCTATCTCTGCTTAGTTTTTAAAGTAGCCTCAGCACCGATTTTTCCCTCTGGCAGCCCCAGTGCCTCATTTTTCTCTTAAAACTGTGGTATGTAGTTCTGCTTTCACAGAGCTCAACTGTGGATCATTTAGACTTAGACTGGACAGAATAGGCTTATATGATGAAGTTGCTTTCAGGCACTCAAGAATGCAGTCTCTTTGTGGATGATAAGGCACTTGCTCAACAAAACATGTGTTTCCAGAAAAAAAAAAAAAAAATATTCTTACTAACATTTCCTCTCCTGTGAGCTTGTCCTTTGTTGCAATCAATAGCTACTCAACTCCTCTCTGGGTACATCTGGGACACTGCTGTCTCAGAATGCTCACTACATACAAACATACTGCACAAATATATGTTGTAAGAGTGGTGAGGTATAACAGGCTTGTGGACTGACTTTTGAAGAGGATTAAGGATTAGAAAACTAAAATAACTTTAATGGAAGCAATAATAATAAAATTGAATATATACAAAACCAGTATCGAACCCAACCCCTCTGATAGCAATTACATCACCATCACCACTGATGCTGTAAAGCAGGCACCAGGGGAGTCCCAGACTGGACTCAGCAGCAGATGGGAACCAGATTCAGGAACACATAGACCAAGATCAAAAATGGAACAGAGTCCTCCTTAGATGCTGGCCACTGAAGAGGAGAGCTTTACCCTTGTGATCCCTTGGCTTTATACTGAATATAGTGTGAATATATGGACTGGAATACCTCATTGGTCAGTTTAAGGTCACCTGTCCTGTCTACTCCTCCCCACAGATGTGCCTTTCACTTTCTGCAGCCCCAACATGGTATACAAAATTTAGCAGTGACCTTGGTCTACACACCATTCCTTGGTAGTAACTCTAAACTTCAAGTGTTATCACTGCTAGAAGCAGACACTGAAAAACATATGCCATTAACTTCAGAAAGTGGAGCTAGTTAGGAGACTAAACTGAATAGTAAAATCATTGAACAGAATTACCTCTGTTCTAATTCAGACAAGGACAGCATAGAAACTGGTGATCATTTGTAACAAACATAAGTGAGTCCTACTGGACAGTATTGCCGGGCATCCATAAATCAAAAACCTAAGGTGGCTTTCTGAAGCTATAGCTACTTACATTTTGTCACTATGAATCGCAAACATGATCCAGCTCTGGAACCCAATTTTCAGATAGATAGAACCCAATGTGTGCAAAAAAAAGTGCAATTAAAAAGAAAGATCTTTCCACAGCTTACTTTTCAAAGCACTTTCCTGAAAAGAAGAGTATCTCAGTGTAGAAATAGTATGACACAACACTTTCATAAATTAAATTTACTATTCAAGAAAAACTAATATTTCAGTAACAAAATTGGCAAATCAGAGTTCCTTATAAATTTATTTACATTGGAACTGCTTGTCAGTAAGTAATTACTTTTTGGGAGCCATAATTCCCTCCCAAATGAAATACTGCCTCTATTATTAAAAAGTGCATATAGGCCATGGAATTTTGTAGTATCATATACATTCACCCAAGTATGTTTACATATATGAACTCCAGCTTCCTCTCCAGAGAAACCCAACCAAATTCTATGTTGTCACTGACAAGCCCTACAATCTTTTATAATTTTTATCTGCTATTTCAAGTCTCTGCGTATTACAGGGGTTGACCTTGGCTCATGTCATTTTTCTCTCAGTGTCTAAAGAGAGTCATATTTTCTCCTGCTGCCACTTCTCTGTAATGCCATATTTAGCAGATAAAACACTGGCTAAGCATAAGAGAGTCCCTAGAATGTAGAAGCAGTGGCACCTTTCCAAAGACTCAACCTCAAATCATTTAATACAGTTCTGGTTACAAGTCTATTGCTCCACATCAATCCCCAGAGCAATAGTAACAATGGCATTACAAAATACTTTACTGAACCTGTCCTATCTTCCTTAAAAAGGCAGACACACTATTGAACTGTTTTGACTGATCTCTGGTATTGCCCCACTTCCCTCTTCTGCATTTCAGCAGCTTAAGTATCCAGAAATAAACTGTACAAGGAAAGAAAAAGGGTGGGATTGATGACTTTATTTTCTACATGCCCAAAAACTTATCCCCGAAGAAAATTACTCTCTTCCCGTATTCTCATTCCACTCAGCTAACTCGATGTCATGATCACTAGATTTTGGAAGGCTGTTCCTTGGCACAGAAAACTATTACACTCAAGTAAAATGGAAACTTACTGTCTGGGCATTAATTTTTGATCATCACATTTACTGGATCCTACAGCTTTATCCCAGAGATATTAGAAATATTTCCTCTGTACTCTTTGCTATTTTATTAATATGGAAGATAATGTAAAAAGAACTATGTAATGGCATTTCTTTAAGTGATTAGTAAAAGACATGCCAAGTCTATTTTTGCAATGAAATGGAGCAACTGAGAAGATATTTATCCTTTTTTTTTTTTCTTTTTTTAACATGACAGGAAAGTTTATGACTAAAAGTAAATAAAATATTTTGAAGGATCATAGAAACATAGAATATTTTGGGTGGGAAGGGACCTTTAAAGCTCATCTAGTCTAACCACCCTGCAGTGAGCAGAAACATCTTTAGGTCAGGTTTATCAGGATTATGAGGAACAACTGAAACATCCTTGGCCATTATCGTATTTCCAACTCACATAATGGAAATCTGTCTTTTCTTTGGATAAATGCCCTATTCCTAGTGTAAAGGAAGCACTTTGCATAGGAAAAGGGGTATGATACTACAAGTGAGAAGAAAAAAAGTGGCCTATAGAAAGTCATAGATGACTTACAGATCACATGTAAGTCATTGTTAACACAAAATTTACATCCTCATAAACCTCTTTATGAGCTTTAACCTCATAAACCTATCATAATCAAGAAGTCTGTAACCTATGGTGATAGACCACCTCTGCAATGTGATACTGTGACCTATATTTTTTCATCTAGGAAGAGGTGTCTATCCCTATGCTTCCTGTTCCCCACTGATGACTGCCAAAAGTAATCAGAGATTATTTGGGGAGATGAATGCAAACTCACTTTCAAGATAACTGATTAATGCTTTAGTTACAATTCTGAAGTAAATACATTCCTGTAAAATCTCTTGACCACCTTCTTATGGCAGAGTAAGCACAAATGCTAAAACATTACAGTAATCCCACTGCAGAAATCGATAGAGGTTGACATTGCCTGAACCTCACATCAGAAGTTATATAGACTTGTAGCTAGGCCAGTTTGCATGACATTGTAGGGAGAGTGGGCAGAGCAATTCTGAAAAATGAAGATATATATCATAGTTCCGTTACTTCTAGAAATAAACTATTCTCGTCAATTTAATATAAATTGTTTGAGATTTAATACTGAAAAACTTTTCTTTCTCAATGTTCTAAAGAAACTAGGTCTTCTATCTTTAGACATCACAATACTATGTAATTAAATGTAGCTGTAAGGGCATATATACATATCCCTACAAATCAGGATACAGAACAACATTTATATTTTTATTGCAGACTACACGTTTACTGTGAAAACCCTTCAGAATTTGACTGTCCACATTGATATTTAACTGTTCCTACTGATATTTTTCTTGTGAGGAAAAGAAATAAATAATTTTTTTCACTATTTCACTTTCCAGACAGCTTTTGCGACCCACTTTGTTTTCACTAGGCCCAAGTAAATACAGGTTCAACAAACTCTTCTGCCCAAAACGATTATGTTGCCATTAAAAATGTCAGGCTAAATCCATTACACACTGTCAAAGTTTAGGGCCAGGCAGGCCACTAGACAAATACAAGACTGCTATACTGCTCTCCACCAACCCATCTCCCTTCCCAAAGGAGAAGGGAAAGGAAATAAGGGAAAGAGACTTAAGGATTGGAAAAGAAAACTAAACCAGCTTTAATGAAAATAATAATAATAAAAACTAAACAAAAAACCCACAAATACATGCAAAAACAATACCAAACCAAACCCCTCTGATGGCAATTACATCAGTGTCAACACTGAGGTTGTCAAGCAGGCATCGGGGAAGTCCCAGATTGGACTCAGCAGCAGATGAGAACCAGACTGAGGAGCTGGATTCTGGTACTGGATTCAGGAGCACATGGATAGGGACTTAAGGTGGAACAGACAGAGTGCTCCTTGGATGCCCACCACTGAAGAGGGCTTGACCCTCATGAACCCTCACCTTTATACTGAATATGATGCATATGGGATGGAATACCTCATTAGTCATAGTCAGTTTAGGGTCACCTGTCCCATCCACTCTTCCCCGCAGGTGCGGCCTTTTATGTGGTACACAAGATCCAGCAGTGACCTTGGTCTGCACACCACTATAAACATCAGGTGTTATCACTGCACAGTGTCTGACAAAATATGTGGTTAATCTCAGAAAGGGCAGGCAGTTAGAAGCAACTTAGTTAACAAGTAAAATCACTGAACAGAATTGGCTCTGGTTGGACTCAAACCAGGACACACAGTAACCTCAGAAAACTCTAAAATTAAATGTTTCTCTGCTAAAGAACTAATTCTACTCTCTGTCCCTTCTGACTACCTAAATCAAGGTGACTAGTGTCAGAAGTAACCTTTGTAGGCAGAACTGCAAAGTAGAACTGGAAACCTGAACTGGAAGAGTTTCAAAGAGGAATAAGAAAGGCCCTCAAAGCACTATGGAAAACAAGCAGGAACATTGCAAGGAATAGGAAAGAAACCAAGTAAACCAACAGAAGAAAAACCAGCACAGAACAGCCTGAAAAAAAAGCTTAAATAGGAGGAGAATGTCATACTTCAGTAAGAGCAAAAATAAATTTTATCTTCTTCTGATATACCAGAATTTAGAAAAAAAAAATGTAATAGTTTTTTTTTTCTTCTTCAGCCATAGCAAGTTGGAGCAGACATTTTTATTAAGACAACGTAGAAAGGGAGGTAATTGAATAGAAAGCCCAAAGAGTGAGAAATCTTTGACAAGTCTGAGACTTCAAAGTGAAAACTACTGCAAACAGGCAGACAGAGCTGTAAGATACCCAGGCTTCAAATATAACATCTGCACAACTTTATCCACAAACACAGAGCAGAGCAAGATATGCATACAAGCATACAGCAGGCCAGCAATTTCAAAAGCCTTCTGCATTCAGTGGTACTTACTGGATTTCTCTGCTTGCTCTGTGTGCATTTAGTGAGAAAAAGTTCTTATGATAACACTGAATTAAGAGCAGCAAAGTTTGTAATCCTCATTAAGGACAACCACTTTCCATGGGATTTATCAGTATTTATGGCAATTCACAGCCATGACTTCTCCAGGTTCCACTTTTAAAGAAGGAAAGAGAAAACAAGAAGTTGTTTTTTATCTAAGGAGACTAAGAATATAAAAAATCTGGTGTATTCAGTATTAGCTCTCCATCAAACTAGCAAGAGAACAATCTACAGTTCTCCATCTGTGAGAGAACTTCCATTTACTGGATAAAAAAACAAAGTAATTTTGAAAAGCTGTGGATTTTTCTGTTGAATGCTTCTGGTTCACAGGAGGAGAGAAATGGTTTGTAAATTTAAAAAGGCACAAACTACTACTCTGTTTTATGAGAAAATAAGTAGATCACCAAATTAGTTGTTAAAAACAAATTAGAAGGCCTTTTATACATCATTGCTCACTACTTCACACATACTTCTGCAAGAAGTAGAGCTGTAGTTGAACTTCCTTAGTTCTACCAGTTTGCTGGCTTTGATATTAACCAATTAAGGAATAGGTTTCCTTTATCCTAGTTGGCAGGAGTTTAAAGATGATCAACCCTCTTCAGTAAAGGCATATTTGGGGAACAGATCAGTAGCCTATTAAAATAAATAAATAAAAAAACCACCACCCCCCCCAAAACAAACAAAAAAAAAAAAAAAAAAAAAAAAAAAAAAAAAAAAAAAAAAAAAAAAAAAACCAAAGAAGCT